>CM060947.1:80620297-80827797 GCA_030765055.1 Mantis religiosa
AGTTTCCAAAAATTCAAAGTGGCAGAATTTACAGTAAACTGAACACTGTCGACCATGTCTGCAGATGCCTATTTACAAAACAGTCAGTAAATGAAACTGAAAAGTTCAATGCAACGGCCGGGATTTGAGCCACGGATCTCCCGGTCTCCGTCCAATCACTCTTAGCCAATGAGCTACCATGGCTAAAGTGCCGCCATGACGTTAAGTTCTCCAATTGACTCGTGTATTTTCCAGTAAACCAATAAGGGCTCTCGTATTCGAGATACAACGTTTGTGGCGACTTACTATTGTAGTACTTGAGTCCCAGTCTTCACCATTAAACTCTTGAATATTTAAGTTAATTGTTGTAAATTAATGTTTCTTTCACACTAGCCGTATAGAGGCTAAGTTTTTTGATAGTGAAACATAGGATGATGTTTGTTTGTTGTTTGTTTTTTGTTGAAGCTTATTTGAAATGGCATACATTGAACTGGGAAGAACTAAGTGGAATGTGTTGGTTTCATATGCAGTGGTCAAAAAATGCAACACCCTTCAGACTATGTTCATTGAAACTTGGGCATAGTATGTGGATGTTAAATAGAGTATTCGTGAATGAAGTTATCTTATTTGTTATAATATGATGCTATTATTGTGTACTACCTTTAACTTAACTTTTTATTAAAGTTAAGGAATCCTTGATTTTTTTGCATTTTTTTCGTCACTGTGTATGTATATGACAGTCTTCCGAAGAAGAGAACACTGTCGCGATCGAGGGTTATGTACCGTGTTTCCTCTTCTCTCTCCACTATCAGCAACATGGTTCGCTTACATCTGCAGAGTCAGGTGAAATGTGTGCAGTATGCTTTATATCAAGGACTGCTGCAGAAATAGAATGACATGTTGGCGGAATCTCTACTCTAAATGGTAAAACAGCTTGTGCCCAGGACTGGTTTTGCTGCCTATAAATAGCAGCTGTTTGTCGATCACTGTGATGACACTCAACCCACACCAGATTGTCCATTCGCTAGCTCAACGTTTCCGTTACGTATCCAATCCATTATCAGTCATTTGACTAGACCTAATGTCAACACTCTAATGTTGTTTGAAGCACTAAGCACCGCAGCACTATCCCTTCAATTTGTTGTGGTTCCCTGTGTCACCCTAGGACACGTTTGCGAGGGAGCGGGTCATCCCGTTTCGCCCTTCTGTGTATGCCACCCTTTTGACAGCTGAGGTGAGCGTATCCATAACTCCTAGGCTGTATAGAGATGAAAAATAGCTTTTAAAATACGGATTGTGTAACAGTATAACAATTTGGTCCATGGGATGTACGTATGTAACGAAGAATTGGAGTAAGTACTGTATCATCAATTGAAATGTAAATTGAACACGTTTTAAATATAACTTGTTTGTGAAGCAATGAAAGATTGAAGTTCAGTTTTTTATTTTCTCGGTAACTCTGAAGCAATGGATGTACTTAAAATACTTAAAATGAGTAGATCATATCGGGTTATAAGTGAATGAAACGTGTGAAATAATTTTCAAATTGCCCGAAAGGCGACATTCGTCTTTTTCGAATAACATAGACACACTGCCCAATTAAAAAATAGTATTCATTTATGACTGCAAAACTGAAGACTGAAAGCCAAAGTAATTACTAATAGACAATAGTACTCATTAGGCAACAATAGATAGTAACTGTACCCATATCTCTAAAACTATTATCCTCTGTGATGTGCAAGTAGCATAGATGAAGAAATCGGAGTTCATGTCTTGTTTTGAGTAAGTTACAAACAAAGAAAAGGATTACTTCCTCTTTTCCTGAAATGACGAATATCACTTGACTTGAGCATCACTTCAAACATTTTGTTCAATCATCATCCGATATAGCCAACCTAGGTATTAAATGATGTCAAACTTTAAAAACAAAGTACAACTAACGTTCCAGAGCTACTGACACAATAAAACTTCGTTTTATTTTACGTTGCTCCGTTTTAGTGGCTATCGCTGTATAAGGCAACATAAAATTTGACTTTCTTTTATTTGTTTTATGAAATAATAGTACACGTGAACAGCTTGCATATCTAATATACAAACTAAAAGCAATAAAGGGTTAAACAGCACAGAGTAGCATAATATAAAATTAACGTTTCACTTTTTTTTAAAGATACGGGCCTATGATAGCTCCACGAGACTACAATACTGTGACTTTGTGGGTTCGTGAAATTAAAAGTCCAATTGCACAAACTCAAAATGTTCTTTATTTCCACCGAATTACAGTTGGAACACTTGCCGATTAAATAGAATTACGTAGCCCACACAATTACAATTCACCAGTTCGTCTGTCACAGGTGCATTGCACGCTCAAAATTACGTACAACTCCTCTGATACAGGTCCATTGCATGCTCACAGTTACGTATAACTCCTCTGATATACGTACACCGTCTTCAAGTCCGTCCGCTCACTCGGCGGTCCTCACAGCTACTCGCCAAGAACTGACTGACTCGCCAACTACAGGCGTTATATAGGGAAGATCGCCGTTTCTGGAATGTTCACGGCGCGCACAATTATCCCGAGGTTTCGAGACGTCTGGTGGGAGGGGAAAGAGACAGTACAGGGCTTGCGCCGCTCTCCTAATCATCCCTTCAGGTAGTGACACGAGACAAATGGGTAGGCGTGGTCCAAATGCTTCCCGTCTGGCCCTACTGCCGGCCGGCTCTATAGGGTGTTCCCACGTTCGGGTGACAACACATATGATCTAAGGATGTTTATGTCATTCGAACGAGAGTAACATATATATTTAAAGCCTGAATAATTGCTGCAATACGCCACCACAAAATCTAATATTAGAATTTAATGGTGACTATAGCATCAGTCCTTTGGTAATTAACATATTAAAATGGAGACATTAGGGAGTTTTTGCCACAGCGTGCTATCTAATAAGGTATCGGCTACTATCATGTGTATTAAATACGGTATATATTATAGCGTATGTTGGTGATGGGAACAGAAAATTGAGCAATTAGATACTTGATGTCTCAGCGTTCGGTAGCATTGAGGATGAGTTATTGCAAGATGTGATAATTGATAATATTAACAAATAAATATCCCCCAAGGAGGCCTGGCACTTAGGAGACTAGATTTAAATTAATTTACAGATGAGGAATGCCAACTATTTTTCGATTTCATATAATGTCTCTACGATGACTAGTAGACGCTTCACATAAACCGCCTAGAAATGTAACAAGAAAAATATTGTGCTAGAGGTAGACAATTTACATCGTTCGTATGGAAATACATTAGATCATGTTGTACTGACAGTAATTTAATATTTCAAAAGTGGAAGGTTTGTGCATATTCCAACAGGCTGTCTGGTTTAGAAGCAGTTTTTGAAATATCTTCTTCATATTTATGAGCAATAGCGAATTCCAGGATGAATATATGTAATGTATAGAAACAAAGGTCACTTATTAACAAATCTACAAGCACTGTTCAATAAAGAATGATCAAAAATTTTTTGACAACCTAGCTGTTCTTATCCTCATAATTTTGATGGTCCTTCTCAAAATAGTCTCCCCTGAATGCGATGCACTTTTTCCCAGCGTTTCTGCCAGTCTTCAAAGACATGCTGGAAACCATTTTTGAGAGATCCTTCAAAATCGCCTCCGCAGCTTCTGATGATGGATAATTCCTCCCACGAAGGCATTTCTTAAGTTAGTGAATAGAAAAAATCACATAAGGCTAAATTTGGACTATAGTTCACGTTGATGTTTGCAAGATATTTAGCAACAACACTGGACATATGCAGGCGCGCATTATTGTACAGCATCCAGCCTGCTTCACGGAAATGTCTTTTGCGCCTCATATGGACTTGCAATTTTTTCAGGACCTCACTGTAGTATTTTCAGTTACTGATGTGTGTGCAGGTACAAGATGCTGATAAGCCATTCCATGAATATCAAAGAATGAGATGACCATAACTTTCCTAGCAGAAGCAACCAATTTTGCTTTTTGGGGGGTTGGTGAAGGAGATTTCCACACTGAGCTTTGCTGTTTACTCTCAGGATCAAAATGATGTAGCCAAGTTTCATCAGAAGTGACTACGTTTGAAATAAACTCCGGATCTTCCTCTAACATCAACTTTAACTATCACCTTCCATTGCAGCGGTAGGCGATACTGATCGTGTCTGAACTTGCCTCGTTCTCACAGGCGGAAACCAGGAACACCAACAATGAAACTACTACGGCGTGTTTGTTTCACATTCAGCTAACAGAATATAATAAGACTGAATTCTAGTGCGAAAAATTATGACCATAAAAATTATGATTATTCTTTATTGAACAGCCCTCGTAGCTAACCTAACATAGCTTGACAGATATAAAATTACAAAAAAGATATAAATTTCAATATAATGCACATGCTGTATCATTAAAGGGAGCACCTATAAGAAATTCTAGTGCCATTTAGGTAGATGGTACAGTTTGAGAAGGTGATCCACCTGATCCTTTATTGCACGGAAGGAAAAATTTTCTCCGATTGCAGTTAACCATATTTGCAACTTCTTCTTCCATATAGTTGGATCTTCTGGTTTGGTTGAAATTATTTCCCACATCGATATTATATCATCATTACGGTAAAGCAGGACATCGCTCACGTGAAACTAACGTTTACGGTAATTGCCATTACGGTAACCATTTCGTACTAAATATCATTGCTGTTAATTTGCGTGAATAATTTAATTAGCTTTTACATAGTATGTGGCAGTAGCAGTTATGTCATCAAATTTTATTGTATCTACACTTGCAAAATTAGCTACCGATTATTTATGGTAGTAGGAAATACACAACAACATTATCATGAAATGCGGATAATATTTCATCTCAAATATTTAATTTTACACCAACGGCATGTTTACAAAATAAACTGGAAGCGCTAAACGGACGAACTGAAATGGCGAAGTTAACATATGGAAGCCACGTTTCTGCTCTCAATGCTAGCTAAAGGAATGGGGAACAAACAAGCCCGCTCCAACCAAACTTTTAGACAAACTAGGTAGTGTACTTTAAAGAGTAGCTTGTTTTCATGTCAAAGTTGTGATTGTAATAAAAATATACTAAAAAGTTTTACAATGATAGAGCAAGTTCTCATTGGCATAAAACAACTTCGTTGAGCCTGGTTTTTCAAATATTATTAAGCAAATGTTTCACAGGGAATAGAAGATGCAACTTATTTAAACAGCATTTTCGGTGTTTAATACCTACATCATTACACACATAATCCTCCAAAAATTGTTTGATATGATATTATTAAGAGGGGTACCAAAGCATGTATTTACAGTTTAGTTGTAATCTATTTAATAACGTTTCATGTAGATAGGAGTATGTAGTTCATGCCGACTGCATGAACAGGTTGTTATCGACGAAAAAACACTGCTATATTTTACGCTCAAATGAAAAAATACTACGAATACAACGTGATGAGTTAAATCTAATCAAATTCTTATTGGTAAATGCGTGTAAAAAGTCAGCAGCAGTTTTATTGATAGACTTTTTGTCATGCTGCAGACACGGATGATATTGATTCAAAGCTTAACAAGAGTGCGTTTGTCAGACGCCAAGAACTGTAGTTAAATCAGAAATTCTATTAAACGACAATAGAGAGCGGAGTTGATGCTAGTTTGTCTTCAGAGAGAGAGAGAGAGAGAGAGAGAGAGAGAGAGAGAGAGAGAGAGAGAGAGAGAGAGAGAGAGAGAGAGAGAGAGAGAGAGAGAGAGGAGAGAGAAGAGGAGGTTGTTAACTATTTGCTCAATGTGTCCCACTTCTCACTCAGATAATTAATTAATTTAAGAAAGTTTTGCGCAATATTATGACATCGTTCAGCCACTGATGGTCTGAGTACGACGTGCATCTTCATGAAATACTACCACAGCTTTCATAACAACTTATAGAATCGATCTATGAATCCTTTATTGGAAGAAAGCAAATTCTCACTCATTTCTCGTATTTCTAATACAAATTCACTCTACCACTCATATATAAAGTAATAAATACATGAATGTGTGTGTGTGTGTGTGTGTGTGTGTGTGTGTGTGTGTGTGTGTGTGTGTGTGTGTGTGTGTGTGTCCGTGTGTGTTTAATTCTATGGCTCAAAATGATAGTTTCTGATTCACGCTTTCGGGAAGTCCTCAATCATCTAAAGCCGACATTCCCGATTCATGGCTTTCCCTGGTTGCGTGGCTAAGGCTGGGGTATAACATTTTTACTCACTATTTTTGTACTGTCTTTCTTTTCATTTAATTTTAGAATACCACGATCTTCCTGACTGCTTATGTTTCCTGAGAAATTTAAAATAGCTACTGCAAAGCCATTATTTTTAATAATCCTCCCTATATAATTTCCATATATTTATCACCACTATATTGTGAGATTTATCCTAATCTTAAACACAAATTATTAAAAGTTAAATGAAGATGTGAACTAAAATGGTACATAATTTGATACATAATTTACCTTTTATTTCGCTCTTCGATGCTTGCATAAGCTGTTTATTAAGTTTTATTTCAAATTTATAAGAAAATATGTAAAACGAAAATCATGGCCCTAGTTTTCCTGATAGATAACAATACATTTTTAGCATTGATTTATTGCTAGAGGGCTGAGTGGTTTCTGGTATTTAAACCAAATTTCTGAACGTAGGCCATCTTGATTTTCAGAATTCATTTAAAGGTTTCTGCTCAGAATAAACAAACCATTTTTGTTGTGATATGAGCTAAATTTTGCAGTTTGTTATCCCAAAGTAATATTCTTCTAAATAAGTGTATCCAAATTACACAACCCATGAGTGAAGTTTTGATGGCATTTCTCAATCTGGTAATTATACATAAGCAGTGCTATGTTAGAAATTCTGATGCATGTCTTTATATCAAATTTTTTATTGGAAGTTAATGCTTTCCGCACATACTGTATGTAGTGGAGATATGTTATACATGTTCGTGCGTGTGACTAAGGTGGCCGATGACTGGAGGGGTATGTGCGTTGTCTCGGAGAACAGTAAAAGTCAAAATGAAAAGGGATCCGTTGAATACTAATCTTTTGCATTCAAGTTTACCATCCTACAAGTATCGGTCACGAAGTTCTCCAAGAAAAATTTTCAGAAGAAAAATCTCCCATTGCATGCTATACCTAGTTTTTATTTTTATGAAAAAATGACTTAACAGTTTTGATAAAAAGCTGTATGTTTATACCTGCATCACAAATTAAATTTACGTAAATGTTGAAGTTTTGCGAATAAATTGGTAGGTTTTTCTCATACCGAGTGCTCTTGTTCTATGGTTAATTTTTAAAAGAGCTACAAAAGTAGATCTCTTAAAATATAATAGTTTTTACTATTACTGACGTTAAACGTTATCAGGATATCGAATGTATTAATTAGTTTGAATTTTCAAATAGTTACGCTTACACATTTGCATCATTTTTACCTGTTGACAATTGACAGCTATTATTAAACGACCAGCTCCTTTAAACGTGGCTAACACGGCATCGCCAGCCTCGGTAGCGTGGTGTTTGCATGTCTGCCTATCGCTCAAGAGGTCAAGAGTTCGAATCCCGGTCAGGGTGAGTTACCTGGATAAGGTGTTTTCGGGGTTATCCCTTATCCTGAAAGACGAATGTCGGGTAACTCTAAGCTCTATGGACCCCGGATTCATTTGGGCATCATTTCACCCATTCCATTCATCGTCCAATATGACTTAACGTTGGAGGACGTAAATACAAAAAAATGCACCTATGTCTTAAAACAAGATATATTATGCAAGTTATACTACAGTAGAGTTTATAAATGAGATTGGGAGCATATATTAATAAACTGGAGGTAGCTATTATAATATTTTGTAAGAATGAGTGCATAAAACAGTGTAAACATAGCATAAAACAGTTACTATAAAATATTAATTTAGCATAAATAATTTAGTGTTTTATTAATCCTTCATGGTCTTAATAGAAAAAATACTCATTATAAATATTCCTTGTTTATTTATATTCCAATCATTAACCTATATTTGAAACAATGAAGAGAAATTTGGCGGTCAATAACTTTCCTTACTACTTGCCTGAAATTATAGATTCTCTAGTCAGGTTTGCACTATCTTTTCATATATTGCAGGTAATCGCTAATGGAGGGATCAGCAAAATGTAAAGATCAACATTTTGATCGTGAAAGGTCTCGCATTCATTACGATTATCCGTCTGATTTCATTTAGTTAATGTTGTTACGCAAGCACTACGTACATTAATCAATCCTACAAATGTTAGCCATGAACAAGTAAAAAATGAAGAGCATATTAGCACTTCAAAGTACACTAAAACAGCACCGAACATTACATAAGCAGTTGAGATGATTTTACTCCATTGCTCGAATCACAAACACGTACCCCATCTCTGAAGGCATATGATATAGTCAACTGCATAGGTGAGTATTATATTGATAAGGAGTAGGTTCGATTAAGATTCTATTTCATTAGAAAAAAAAAACACATAATATCACAGCACCTTTAAATGCAATTAGAGCCTCTTATCCTTTATTGTAAGATAATAGCCTGAAGAATCTCGAGTCACACATAACATCAGAAAATAAGGATTTTATAGAGTACTATGTAGAAATGAAATTTAAAAATTAAATAAAAAGGCTGTTAATTCCTTGAGGGCAAAGGTCTCCTGCTACGCAGGGACTAAGAATTCAGAAGCTCATTAGACTTGCAACTTCTAAGAGCCTTGTACAGCTGCTGCGCTCCAGTAACGGCGCACTTTCATGTCCTTAGCACTGTCACTGTTTACTTAACACAGATAACGTAGACACCGTTTTTGTACATATTTAGCTATGATATACAGATTTTTAGTTTATAACACTCCTAAACTTTGCTGACTCTTGCTGCCTGGAGAGACTGATGGAGAAAATCAAATAAAAGGAAGTGAAATCTGGGACGGTACTGATCCGGGAAAATCTACGAAAAAAAAAACATGGTCAGGAATCGAACCCTTGAACTCTGAATTCAGATCACCAGTTCGTAGAGCGCCTAATGTAAACAAAAACACCTAATTTTATTTTATATTTCACGCTGATTGAGGATCATGAAAGCAAACAGCAAACAAATTTTTTTTAGGTTAATTTATCTTAAACACAGGAACTAAGTTTGATTACAATCACGATGTTTCCTTAAAGGAACACCGTATTTCCAGAAGGCAAAACCAATAAGCACCACCGAAGACCAAAACACGGCGACTTGGCTGACTCGTGCTATCTGGAAAGACCTCATAGAGAGGTTTAAATGTAAGGAAGTGAAACGGCGGACTTAAGACAAAATTTCCTTCCCAGCATTCGCCTAGTGATCTGAGAAAACCCTGAAAAAGACCAAAGGAGGTCGTCTACGGGAATGAGGCCCACGACCTCACGAATGTGGGCCATAGAATTTATCTAGCTCGGTTTCGCGGTGCTTTTTCCTATCACAAACCATTATTAAAAATCAATATTTTCTCGTGTTTAACCTCAAAATTCTTCCATAGTTTTAAAAGTGTGGAAATATGATTCTTTCCCTGTTTATCTATTTTACTGCCAATATATTAGAAACCGCTGATCTTTATTTCCCAGTAAAACTTTTAACTACTATAAGCTTTAACTTCATTTGAACAGTGGTTACACTTTATACATTCAAAACAAAACTCTTGTTAGAATAATCTATTTTGTTATTTTGTATCAACATTTAGATTTATTTTGTCTTCAACTCGTAACTTGTGCATAAAGCTTTAACTAAAATATTTATCTTCCACTTTTGCCGAAATGACAATATTACATTACAGTGTCATTTACAATATCATTACAAAACACGTACCAACGCTTTAAGATGAATTCTAATGTTATTATATTCCCCTGGTACTTTCCTCTTTTCACATAATATTGTACTGAAACTCATAAAGTTAGCGAAGACCTTTTCAAGTCATACTATTAAATCAGAAAGTTAATACTTCTAAGAATAGTAGTTACTGAGCGATGGGAATAATGCAGGGTCACTGCTTATATATATATTAGAATAATGCTTTTATAAGAATGCAGAAACTTCTACATGGTATTTAAACACGTAGGCATCTATACCTTGACATTAACTCGAGTTAGAACATTTCTTTTCTTTCGCTACTCTCTGATATCAACCAATTCCTGATGGTAGTTTGGGCTATTACTTTATTTAAATTTCACAAGTGGATAATTTCATAAACGTTCACTTTTAAAGTATAAATCATTTAGTTACTTCATAAAACATTTTGCAACTATTTTACACACGCTTTACGCATAACTAATTCTAGTTGGCACCCGAAAACAAACTAAATACTTTATATTTTAATTACCGCTTATTTTGTGTCTCTAAATAAAGCTCCATGTATCAGGGCATGCCTCTAAATGTAAGTGGTTAAATCTCCAACTTTTTCATGGCCCCCCTCGCTTTAGATGTTCTATTTAAAAATAAGAGTAGGGAAAACGCCTGGAGGGTGGCAGTGGCTTTCATCCTTGAAAAAGGGAAGGCGGCATTTTACGCCATAGCTTAAAATTGTGTTTCTTTGTTGACGGAAAAGGTTAAAGTAAGGGGAAAAAGGGCTCGGGAATGCTTTGAAGTGGGATTTACTATTATTGCCTTCTTCGTAAGTTACAGAATGGCTTTATAACTTAAGTAAAAAGCGGAAAATATTAAATGCCTTAAAATTATGAAACCGGATACACATTATATACAGCCGTGAGGGATCAAAAAGAGGCAACGAAATATATTAGGCTTCAACCAGATATGAGCAAGCTAGTATGCTGGTAGGAATGTTAAATCGATGATGTTGGGTTGTGAGCCTATTTTTATAATGGTACCCATACAATCATAATTATTTTATTATATAGAAGGAGTTTTAAAGTTTGTTTTAATATTACTACATTAGAAATTATGGAAGCATTAAGTCAGTGCATTAGGAATAGTTAGTTCATTTTAAGAAGCTTTTATATTTCAGCCTAAGTATATCTATAATATTATAAACAATCTTAAAATCTTCCCATAATTGCTCACTATTTATTATATTCTGAACCATCAGTTAGAACTTTTGCAATATGGAGTATGATTTTATTAACACTTATATACGTTATTTAGATTTCCTTGACTATAGTACCGTAGACTCTGGCAAATATTAGACAAGAAAGGATATCCAAAACAACTTATAGATGTACTTGCGAACATATATCAACATACAACAATAAAAACAGTTTTAGGAAATGGATAATTTTCAAAAGATATGATAATTAATAATAGTTTAAGACAAGGCTGTAGTTTATCTCCACTATTATTTAATATTTATATACACGATATTCTTAGAAAATTAAAAGATGAAATACAATTAGGAATAAAAATGAATAAAAAATAATGCTACTCTTCCGGATGATATGATGTTAATACAAGATAGAGAGGATACGCTGCAAATAAGTATGTAAAGATATGAAGATTTATCCAAGATTATGGTTGAAGTATATCCGTATAAAAATTAAAGGATATCGCAGTTATAAGAAAACAAATAAGAAGATCTAAGATAGCGTTAAATAATGTGGGAACATTTAATTACTTGGGCTGTAATGTAACCTAGAAAAGGAACAATGAAGAAATAAGTAGTAAATTAACCGAGTTTCAATACATTTGTGGCGTAAATAGTTCGGTTCGTACCTTGAAACGAAAAACCCAAAAGGAAACAAGCTTAAAATTTTATAAGACAATGGCTGTTCTAGTTTTACTATATGGTACGGAGACATGGATAGATAAAAAGAAAAATTGGAGCCCAATACAAGCGGCAGAAATGAGGTACCTCCGAGCAGTAAAAGGATGCACCAAACAAGATCGCATTACAAACAAAGACACAGGGAAGGAATTAGATATATTCTCATTGCAAGAAAAAATACAAGCAAATGGAAAAGCCATTTACAAAGAATGGAAAACTCTCGCATTCCATTACAGTCTTACAAATACAAAGCTTTGGGTTACAGAACATCAGGAAGACCACTAAAAAGATGGCAAGAAATATGAGGTCGTAACAGGAGAAATCTCATAAACCATGAGAAGTTGATGATGATGATGATGATGATGATGATGATGATGATGATGATGATGATGATGATGATGATGATGATGATGATGATGATGATGATGATGATGATGATGATGATGATGATGATGATGATGATGCTAGTACCTTAATGTTCATTCCAGCTTTAATTGAAGACTTTCTTGATCTTCAGCTCAGAATTTTTCGTTAGCAGTAATAGCTATATTATCCCTTGTGTTATGTTTCACCAACTAACTTGTGCTTTATAAATTTTAAGGCTAATTACTGTATTTTTTTAACATATACGTTTCTCAAAAGATACAAGTTCCGTGTTTTGCTAAATACTTCCTAATTTGATATTTATAAAAAAGAAAGGATATATAAACGAGAAAAGGTTGTCCAATTTTACTCAACAATTTCGATTAAATTTAAAAGAAAAAGGAACTCCTTATGACTTTCCCAATTACTTCATATTAAAGCAAATATATAAAAAAATGTTTGACAAGTGTGTCACTTGTGAAACATAACTAGTTCTAGAACAAACAATAGTATTCTGAAACAAATGTACTTATGTTATATGTTATGGTGTATCAGATATTTTGCAATAAATTTTAAATCGTCCAATGAAGGACTTTTAGCAATAGGAACAAGAAGTTTTGTAATGGTTTGAAGTTAGTTCAGTAAAACAATATCTTGAAAAACATACTGATTTGAGTTTAGAATTTAATTCATTTAATCTGTGTTTGTACACGAAATCTGCATTCTTAGTTTATAATAAAATTGGGAGTGTATAACTTTATTAATTACTAAGCACATGAATGATGTTGCTTGATGCCATTTTCTGAATAGATAACTGAAAGCATACGTCCAAAACGTCATATACTTATATAACAAATTCTGTAAGACCACTAAATAAAACATAGCAGTTTCAGGAAATGGTAGACGTGCTTGCGTGCAGTCTGTTTCAATGACATTTGGTATCCTATAATGTATTTGTGTATATTGGTATAGTCGCCTTGGCTCTTCTTTCTAAAATGTGACGCGGCATATTCTAATTCCTTCACACTTTTTGATGTTTTCTATACAACCATGATTTTTAATACAATTTCTTTACTTTTAGTGCAATTTCGTATTGGAGGAGATTCTTTTAACGTTATTAATTGTTTGTTTATTTATTTACTGCGTAATGTAGCCATATTGAAGAATTCACTACAGTCAAATTATGCTTGTTTCTCCACTGAAAGCAATGCTGCCAACAATCTTGTCCCGAAATTACAATATCTAGCAGACTAAATGTATGAGTTTACGTACTGTATTGGACTAGTTCGGCACTGCCACGAAGTTTGCATGAAAAAAAATGTGTAGTGTTTAACGCCCGCTTTTACTACATACGGCACCGCAGGCGGTGACACTGATGATACATGAGATGAAGATGGAGCACCGGTGGAATGAGATGGCGGGGGAAACCGGAGATCCCGGAGAAAACCCGCCCCAACGCCGTGTTGTCCACCCAAATCTCACTTTGCGGTCGCCTGGGATCGAACCTGGGCCGCCTTGAAGTTTGCATGATGTCAAATGACACCAAGTATACTGCAAGGGGGGAAATTGGCGGTCCCGGTCACGTCGTTCAAATTGTCGAATGCAAAATAGGACGACGCAAGTTTCATCGTGGGCGCTACAATTAGACTGTAGAGCGTCCATCCTGTTGCTGGGACATATCGTCATCTGCACCTCATTCGGTTCCACGTCGATCATACCCAAGTTCCAGTTGCCCTCTACGACGCGCCCACGATGAAAGTTGCGTCGTCCTACTTTGCATTCGTCAATTTGAACGACGTGGCCGGGACCGCCAATTTTCCCCTTGCAGTATACTTGGTGTCATTTAACATCATGCACACTTCGTGACAGTAGCCGAACCATTCCGATACAGTCCGTAAGATCATATACGTATTTCCTACGGAGCACTCCATTAGTGCCGTGTCGTAGGATTGTTTATGTGCAAAGCAGTGCATGAGTAACAAAATTTGACCGGGTGATAGCTTAGCCTGCTCAAACCATGGTCCTTTACACACGGACTGCGTCACCTATGTCTGGGGCATTTTTGCAGAGGTTGGCTACAAGTTTTACATATCTTTCTCATGTTAGGTGCAACGCCAAAACCGGCTGGTCTTTCCCCAAGGTGGTCCGGGTTCGATCCCAGACGACCGCAAAGTGAGATTCGTGGTGGACAACACGGCTCTGGGGCAGGTTTTCTCCGGGATCTCCGGTTTCCTCCGCCATCTCATTCCACCGGTACTCCGTCTTCATCTCATGCACCATCAGTGTCACCGCCTGCGGTGCCGTATGTAGTAAAAGCAGGTGTTAAACACCACACACCACCTGGTGTGTAGTATGTGCGCTATGGTATACGTATGTTGGTATGGTATACGTGCACCTTTGGACTTAGAAAATATTTTCGCCTCGCATAAAAGAAAGTTTCTCCGTCACCTAATATGTTTCCGCAGCAGTGCTAAGTGAACCAATCTGTTATTGGTTGGAATAAATCAGACACAATTGCATTAGTCGATGGACAGAGGAAAACGTAAGGGAAGTAAGTACAGATTTTATTTGAGTGACTGGAAGGCAAGCTATTCCTTGGATGAGTCTATATACGAGTAGTACTAGTTTGAAGTCATACGGTACACATAAATTATGGCCAGTGAAGAAAGTTTTGTTTCAGGCTCAGAATCGAAGGTAGGAGAAAATAAGATTAAACTTTAATTTGGATGCTATAACCAAGTAGGACAAGCAGAGCTGGTTAAGAAAGACACTTTAGTAGCTACTTCCTTAACAAAATAATATTTGTGCATTATATAGGTACAGTTTTATTCACTCAATTGTAGTGCTGCTGGAATGACATAAAAATAAATCCATGAAATTCCAAACTCCCTACTTATGATCGCCATATTCAAAGAATTATTGAGATTATTTTTGTGAACCTTAGTCACGCCATTTGCTTTAGATACAGATATGAGGATTTGTGGCTCTATACAAAGTGAAAACCATAACAAATGGACAAAAATGTACTGAACTATTTTCATTCAAATATGCAGTTGTATGAAACAACGTCGTTCTGAGTTAGTGTTCGAGAACTATTAGACTGGAACGTGTTGGTCTCTAGTATTTAAAACAACATGATTTTTCTCCCTTTTTTCTTTATGGACTGTGACATATTTTTGCACAATAGAATAAACTGTTTAAACTTCTAATTACTTTTTGCATAGTTTAAAACAATCTATGTAGATGTTTATCGCCATTAACTTGAGCTGTACTTAATTCTTAATTTATATAAAATTGGGGCAGTATACAACATTATATATTTTCGAACTTTTATATGCAAAGAAAGAGATTAAATACAATAAGTCTTAAAATATACTAAAACTGTATAAAGTTTATTATACCTAGTTATTAAATTTGAATTCATACTCTGCAAAGAACTTCTAAACTTAACATTGGAATGGAAGATAGCGTTTAAAGCTAAACACCAGCAGGTCTGCTTGCAGGAGATAATGAAGACGTCAGGGAGTTGGAGAAATTTGGTCAAGTCGTACAATCTTAATGCCAAGAAATATCTCCCTCCGCTGTGCGACCACATGTTCATCTGCAGGCTCTACAGAGATTGCTCCATAAGGCCGTGTCCAGAATGCGAAATGCGAGTATCAGGGGAGACACAGAGAGGGGCAACTGTCACGCCGACTTCGATTAGTTCTTCCTTCATGAACGTTTTAGTACGAGCCCCTTGCCTCTCTCTCTGTCTGTCCTCCCTCCTGCCCGGAGAATAATGCTACGAGAGAGAAAGAGTGTAAACTTTATCTTTCCCCTTGTTCATCCAATTGGCTTTAAACTGATAACGAATTATCTAATTGTCACACTCCAAGGCTGATGCCTTAAAGAAAGATTTTCTTTGCATGTTTTAAACGCTATTGCTCATTTATATGTTTTACATAAGACTTAAGCTCAGAGTAAAATGCAAAATTGGCATTAAGTTACATTTTAGCAAGTGTAATTATAGTCATAATACAAACAAAATGATGAAAGGTAAAGACAGTATCTAGGAAATATGACAAATTTTGTAAGTTAGAAAAACTGAATAAAAAACTACACAGACAGAGATAAGAGGGAAAGGAAGATAGAAAGAGGAGGAACGAAAACTAAGGTGGATAGAGTGGACTAGGTGTCGCAAAAGGGCTGCAATCATAACAGGCCAGCAACTTAGCTGAGGTATCTCTTATGCCGTAGTCTACCCTATATTTTTAAAAGGGTACTAATGCATCTCACATTTTGTGCTATGAGCTTGCAACACTTACAATAAAGATCATAATTCCTACAGGATTGGAGTACTAAGGTTTAGCTGCATTTTAGAGCAAGTTTTGAAAATTCACATACCTCAGCATATTTTTGTGCTGAAGGCACCTGGGTTTTCTATTACAATATACATCAGTTAGCCTTCTATACTATTCATGCGAACATATTTAACTATGAATAACTTTTCCAGTATAAATGACCATACTATTAGTATAAATCTGTTATTCATAACGAAGATCAACACCAAATATTTCAATACTCATTTCTCATCCTTAAGAAAAGAAATGTGATTATAAATTGTCAGTCAGTATGTATGTCCGAAACACGAATTGAACCTGCATCCTCCATCTCTGCAGTTGGCTTCATACCAACGATCTCTTAACTACTCAGAGCTGAGCTATGACCTGCCAATATCACTGGGTTTTCCGTTCCTGACAGAATTGAGAGATTGTCTTCCCATTTCGTGATTTATCTATAAGTGACTTACGTAGTCACGTAATATACGAATTAGGAGTTTTATAGCGGATGCAGCATAACTATAAATATATACGGATATATTTAAACGAATGTGCAACTCTAAGAAGGAATTAAAATAAAAAATAGAATTTTATGTATTAATGGTGATACCAACGCTCTCATATGGTTCCGAGTTTTGGACATATGTGCAGAAAAGAAAAGAAAGAGGGAAACCAGAAAAGACAGTTATTGCCAGAGGTTCTAATCCCATTAGTCCTGGGCCCGTAGGACCAAGGACCCGGGCCTCTTTCAACCAGGGAGTCACCGAGCTATTCCAAAAGGCAGCCCGGCACCTCCGTGGGGCTTTCCATAGGGCAAGACCTAGAGACTAACAATCGCCCCCATCTGGTCCTGTGGACTTAAGGCGGGATGGAAGTGGATACGCCACTTACGCGCGCCAACTCCAAAATGGGAAAGCTACCAATATGACTTCGGTGGGGCCGCCTGGTGATCTAGCACATCTTCTACTAGCGATGCTGGCTAGTACGCGAGAATATTAATGGCTTCCCTCAACCCCGTCCGGAGACGTACCCGATCTGCCACGGGTATCGGGAACCACTGCCTCCTCGAGTCCAACCCAATCCGAACAACTCCCCCCATAAGGGACTGGCTCGAATGTTCGTCACGAGGTTCCTCTAGTAACGTCAGAGGTACCACGAGTGCTAGTGCACCACGGCAGTTGAAGGGGACGGATCCTCTCCCCTACGGAAAGCAGAAAAGACAGCAGGAAAGAAAGAGAGGGAGAGAGAGAGATAAGCAGCTGAAATGAAGTTATGAGGATTGTCGTTAAAGAAATAATAATTTTGTTTGTTAAAGACGCTGGTTATCGGTGTGCTGGAATTTCGTCCCGCAGGAGTCCTTGTATGAGTACATACTACTAAGTCTACTAACGTGATGCTGTCGGTTTGGGGCACACTTAAAAACTATTTTTTTGCACCGGGTTTGAATCCGCGATGTTGGATATAAAGAGAAACACAAAAATAGGAAGGAATTTTTACATGACAGAACAACCTTTTTTGTTTGATTAAAATGAACAGAAACAATTGGAGGGAGGGTTCACAACGGAAGAAGTCCGCTAAAACACAAAAAGAGATGAGATAATATAACCCTAGTTGGAAGAGAGAAGAACAGTCACATATGAGATGCAGATACAAGCATTTCTGCTGTTTTGTTTTGAGGACAATTCAGTGATTAATGCAACAGTTTGTGATGATTACTGAAAGTGTCAGCAGTCAAGTTTGTGTAACATAAATGAAAGAAATTTTGTGTAACATTCTTATTACATTCTATACTCCCTCTTATACAAAATTTTCGCCCGCCTCTGTAGTGTAGATGGCGGCGTGCCTGCCTCACGTTCAAGAGGTCCCGAGTTCGAATCTCGCTTAGAGCGAGTTACCTGGATAAGGTTTCTTCCCGGGTTTCCCTTATACTGATAGACGAATGTCAGATAACTCAAAGCTCCATGGACGCCGGACTCATTTGAGCATCATCTCACCCATTCCATTCATCGTTCGATATGACTTAACGTTGGAGGGCGTAAATTACCAAAAAATAAAAAAGCTACATTTTCTACAAAGGCTTATTGTCTGCTGCACCTACCTGTCACTTATGCGGATAAAGTTAATTCACATGTTACAAGGTTTCGTATATAAAGCATGTAAAGTGATAACACGATTTTAAGGAAGGTGGTGTTATTGGTGACCTTGATGACCGCCCTCCTTGTGCGAATGAGGACATTCCATTCGAAAAATGTAAAAGTAATTCAAAAGTAAAAGCAGAGAAATAACACTTCGAAAGTGGTTTATTTCACAGAAAAGGCACTATAATATAAATTCTGTGGTTTAACAAGATTTAAGAGATTTTTGTGATATTTCTTATCATTTTTTATCATTTTCAGTTTACCAGTTATGTAGTACCTAGTCATTATAATTAAAGAAAACTACAGAGATTATTCCAAGAAACTGAAGCATGTGTGTTTCTTTTATCATGAAAGTATTTCAAATATGCGATAAATTAGGTAATGAAGATTATTATACTTACTTTTAGAAAACAATGAGCCAAGGATGTTTCATTGCCTATATTCAGGTCACATTATTGCATTTTTACTGGAGTTAAATGTCGAATTTGTTATTTAAACTATTTTTCCTTTCTGAGTAGTACTTGCCATTAACACATAGGCAGAACTAGAATTAAAAACCAATATATTCGTAATAACGAAGGACCTCTCTGTAGGCTTCTAACTAACGACAAAACACGCGTCCTGTTCTTTATAGTCCTTTTGTAAATGTGCAGGAATACAACATACAAAATAACCTAGTTTACCGGATCAACTGGTACTAGAGCCGATCCGAGTTAACGAAAATCCGAATTTTCTAGAGAATAATGGAAAAACAATTAAAAACATGCGTAAGTCACAAGGTATTTTAATGGAGTTTAGAGATCACTATCGCAACGCTTTCAGCTTAAAGTACACTGTATGTACTGTAATACTCTATTATTTGCATTGTACTCAATATTGATATAAAGTAGTCGGTAGTTAAAAAGGCAGTGATCTTCTGCTGTCTCGGTTTAGTGTATTACGAGCAGCGCCATCTCGAACCCGCTTTAACATTAGAACATGCGAGGGGGAACCCAAACGAAAACGTACTCTGAGGGCCCTGCCACTCGTAGACATAGTGCAGGGTTCTCGCACTAGATGGTGTTAGTAGAGACCTTCATGAAACAGCTGTGCAGACGGCGTCAGTGTAGAGCTGAACGTGCAAGTGTGGTATTGTGTTTCTCTAACTGTTGGCGGGTTATCTCTGCGAAGTCGTTATGGCAACTTTAAAGGAACAAAGAGAGTGTATGAAATTTTGTTTCCAGCTTAAAAACAACTGCAAAGGAGACACATCAAATGCTTCAGGAAGCTTTCCAGGAGGACGCTATGAGCCGCACACAGGTTTCCGAGTGGTTTGGGCGCTTTAAACGTGCTGAGATGTGTGTTGAAGACCAAGCTCGTTCTGGACGCCCTTCAACATCGCGAAATGAGGAGAACAATGAAGTGGTCCGCCAAAAGATCAACGAGGATCGTCGCCAAACGATCGACTAAGTTTCAGCAGCGACAGAAATCAGTTGGAGCTCGTGCCAGCGGATTTTAAGGGAGGATTTGCACATGAGACGTGTTGCTGCTAAATTTGTTCCGCGCCTTCTCACACAGAAGCACCATCCACATGAATGTGTGTCAGGACTTCAAAACAGAGATTGCACGTGATCCAAACTTCTAGAACAAAGTCATTACAGGGGATGAGAGTTGGTGTTTACGGGTATGACCCAGAAACCAAGCAATCGTCAAGCCAGTGGGGGACTCCCAACTCTCCCAGACCAAAAAAAGCAAGGCAAGTGAGGTCAAATGTGTAGAAGATGATCCGTGTCTTTTTTGATGTTCGTGGAATTGTGCATCGGGAATTCGTATCCCCTGGCCAGACTGTTAACCAGTACTTTTACTTGGATGTTTTAAGGTGTCTGCGAGAGTATGTGAGGAGGAAACGCCCGGGACTTTGGCGATCAGGTGACTGGCTTCTGCATCACGACAACGCTCCAGCACACACGGCCTTACGAATGACCCACTATTGGACATCTCAGAGATGGTCTGTCGTTCCCAAGCTCCGTATTCGCCAGACCTAGCTCCGTGCGACTTTTTCCTATTTCCACGAATGAAAAATTCGCTAAAAGGGGAGCGTTATGACGATGTGGAGGCGGTAAAAACCGCTTCGCAAAGGGCACTGGACAATATCAAACTTTAAGAGTACCAAACATGCTTCCAACAGTGGGAAAAGAGACTTGACAAGTGCATCGCATGTAATGGAGAGTATTTTGAAGGTGACTGAAGCCATTTTGTAAAAAGGTTCATCAATAAAATTTTTGTGAAAACAACCCGGTTTCTTTTGCGGCCCCCCTCGTAATTTGATAATACTTCCGCTTGACTCTCTAAGCAAAGCATCAATTTCTCTATGTTTGCCACTGCTTGTATGTGGGTCATAACATCTGGTTCATCAACACTGTCTGTATCTGAATACTCACTTTTTATTTCCAGTAACACTACATAATGCAATAACGTCTTCTTCTGTAATATGTTTATAGCCCCTGTCATTGTTGATTTACAACGAATTGTCATTGTCTTCTTCATCAACATCGAAACAGCCAACAAATTTTTCAAAATGTGGACAAAATCTTCTTCCATACTTAGCTTTTCTTCTTCACAATCTTGTTTTCTGGCAAGTCTCATATAACCAGGCCACAGTTTCTTCCATTATTAGTCTCTTCCAACCTGTACCCAAGCAGGTGGTGTGAATGCAATGAATTATCCCATTAGGCAGATAATTCGAATAACTGGCCTACTGAGAACAGTAATCTGTCTTCTGTAAAGCAAATAATTTACTATTCTAAACAATATACTTTGGTTTTTTAAAATAGTCTGGATTTAAGAGGCCTGAAAAAACTAGGCTCGGCTGTATATAGAAACCGAATTATACATTCTGTACTGTGTAGTATAATACTAAGCCTTGATGATGTGTTTCACATTTTATATTCAACGGTAATGTATAATTCTTTCATCTGGGAAGTAGTGGGCTGTGTGCACATCAGGCCGGCGGTAGACATTGCTCTCATTCCTCACATTGGTAGGCAAATGCAGGAATGTTTCTCTTCTAGAATAATTTATTTCCACCATTTCCTGTCCTATTTATTTTCTCCAATCTGTTTCATCTTCATATGTTTGAGGTTTGAAAGGCTGAGGAAGGCTTCAGCAAGATACTTTTGCTTGCGATTTTATTAATCGTCACTGGTGCTTGAATTACTCTTCCAAGGGTCTAATTCCTCACATGCTATGCGAGTAGGCCCACGCCGGCAACTTAATTGTCCCAATTCTGGAAGTATTAGGAACCCCGTTTAAGCTAGCGCGCATCGTCGTCGGATCCGATCACCCGTCAGGAAAAATGTAAGCTACAGAATGCTTACACTGGTGTACCTGCAGTGGTTTGATTTGGCTTTCGGCTTCCTTACGTTTGAGTAATCCTAATCCACAACTCAGCTGAACTTAATCAAAGCCAGAACATTGTAAACTATCGATAAATCAATTTCCGGTCGACTTTTAGAGACGGAATAGCTTTTGTATGATTTAGAATTCTCTTGTTTGACCCTAGGAACTTAAGGCAAGTTTTAATGTCAATCCACTCCCACAAAAAATGCAGTATCTCGATTTACTTTACTATTTTGTCTTTTTTCATATTTTCTCTAAAACCAAGTTGCTATTAATGTGTCAGATGCAAGGGTTACTTTCGACAACGTCACAATATCCTTAGAACATAAAAATTTTAATTGCGGTTCAAGAGTACATGGTGCAGAGCAACCCGTTTTATATAACCCTTTTATGTGCACTGCTTTGCCGCAGTGTTGGTGAATGCGGAGTAAAAGAAACAAGCCTCATACAATCTACGTTGTGGATAAATATTCTCTGTCTAACATTAATTTTCACAAAGTAATATTTAAACTGGCCGGCTCCATAACAGCTCCTGTGTAAATGTTTAATATCCTGGTAATCAAAAGTCGGACGAACTCTTGGGAAGCCTTATTAAAGCTTAATTTGGTAGTTTAAACTACTTTGCTCCGAATAGTTTGTACGCGGTGAGAACATTGAAAAGGTCATGTTTGCATGTCGGCAAATATGTAGTAGTAACTTAAAAGCTGCAATACATACATACAGAGGGATTAGAAAGCACACATAAATCCCAAATGATTGTTTTATAGGTATGGTGCCTAAACCTATTTTTTTTTTTCAATATTACTTCCAAGTTCTTCAATATAGAAAGAATGTCGAGATTCACCCTTATATAGTTTCCTTTAGTTTTTTTCGTAACAAATATTTTATTTGTTATTTAATTTATATATGTTTCATATGAGGGCTTTGCCTTGAGAAATAGTTAACGACTCTTAAGCAGTCTAAGTTCTAATTTGGTTTACTATCATTTTCTTCTCTGTGTCATTCTCTGCGTTTACTTGCACATTATTTTCAGTATTGGATTGTAATTCATAATAGGGGAAAAAGCAGTTTTACCATAGTGATATTGAAATTCCGGATATGAAACCTAAAAATCCAGAACTTTGACTAATCGATTCCGAGCTATTTTTGCATTAATAATGGATTGTGAGTGTATCTTATCGGTGGGGACTCCCTAAGGCAAACAGACTTGTCTTAATGTATCTATGCCCCAAGTGAAGCTTTCCTGGAAGGAAGGATGAGGTGAGAGGAGACAGAAGGCGGCCATCCCAAGAAGCCACGATAGTGCAAAGGGCAGGGTCTCTACACTTTACCAGTTGGAAACTTCCCGGCAGGCCAACACAGTCGGCAGCTCACCTGACTTCGATCCGGAAACGGTTCCAGCAGACTTTTGTCTTTGTCAAGAGGTCTACTGAAAGTCCAAAGCCTCCGGGCTCTGTCAGCCCGGGGTTCTTTCCTTGGGGCAATATCCTGAGTCTAAAAAGCGCCCTCCCATCGACAACGACTGGGCTCAGAGACCGGAGACTGTCCCACCATAGAATGAATTTTTACTCAAAGCATACCATCCTGCCATGCATTGCCGAGACACTCGCCGAGACTTCTACCCTGCAAGAGACCACCAGATGAGAGAATATGTGAACGGGGATGTAATGGAGGGATAAGAAATTCGGGGATATACTTAACCTACCCAGCATTCGCCTGGCGGCCTGGAAAAAGAAAACAATGGTCAAGTAGGTCGGCCACGGGAAAAGAACTTGGGCCTCCCGAATGCCAGTCACAGATGAAGTTACTGAGAGTTTTCTCTCGGTGCATTAATAATGGCTTTGAATTTTTTTTCCCTAGATTGTCTATCCATTGATCGGATTTAATAGAAAATACTTTTGTTATGCTTTTAGAGCTAAAAAGCAGAATTATTAGAAAGACCGAGGGGTTGCTCGCCCTTCTGTGCGTGTATGTGCGTGAGCGCGCTTGCGTGCGTACAACATAGTTCCAAAATCGGAAATTATGATCAAGATACTATTTCGTCCGTAAATCAGGGTTTGCATACTAAAAAATAGCTACATTTTACGGGAGATATTTATTCTTGTTTATGAACTAAATTGATTCCTAAGAATTAGTTTTAAACAGGTATTTGAGATCTTTGTGCGTTTATTTTTCTTCCGGCACCCATTTCCTTGTCTTCCATATTCGAAACTGTTTAGTCGTGGGATCTTTTCGGATTCCCACTGCTTCTCTCTTTGAGCGCTGCGGGTTTCCGAATGTCTTCCTAAAGGTACTGCTTCGTGTCGGAAAGACAGTCTGTGTCTGGTGTTGAACGAATTGAGCTCTTGGGTAAGTGCTCCAGTCTCGCCTTTTGGCTTTAATAATTTTGTCTTAGTGGTCTTTCTGATCGCCTTCTAGGGAGCGTGGTTTGGGTTTTAAATGCGCTAAATTCTGTCAGTTCCGGGAAAGAATTTATTGTGTTTTCAAGCTCTGGACTTATTGGCGTGACTGCTGGGGTTTCTGTTAAATTTAAATTTTTTCCGGTGTCCTACTTAACTTGATTAAATTCTTGTTTCAGCAAAATTGTTTGTGTTTTCTAGAGTAGCGTTTTTAACGATTGTGATGCTTTTGTTTTCCTATGTTGCTTTAAGGGAACACATATTGTTGAATATTCAGTTATTTGTAAAATTTTACAGTATTGAATTAAAGCTTGAATTGCTAAATGGGGCAACTGTTAGTCAGTTCATTATCTGCCGTTCCCGTAACCTGGACCTCTGTTACGCCTGCAAGGATTGCAGGCCCAAACTAACATATATCAGTTTAACCAGCGTTAGGTTTGAACTGTGAAGTGCGCGGGCTAGTGCCTGCCAGCATAGTGCTAACATGCTGAAATGCCATACGAACCTCTCTACCTTTCTATTTGTCTTCGTAGTGTGGTTTAAATTTTATACAATGGTGAATTTTTATAATATATTTCTATTTTGAGACAGAGATTTGTTTGTAAATAAAATAAAGAGAGTTATGTCTTTTTTAAAATGCTGAAGCCTATTATAAATATATTAGTCATTGTCATAGAAGTTCAACCACGCTGTTTCATATTCATTGAAGTATACAATATTAGTTTAAGGCTTAGGACCTTGAACGAACTGTTTTTCACTCCCTTTTAGTTTGCATATTGTTAGTCGCTTCAATATGTTTCATTTGTTTACTTATTTATTTGCTACATTCTTATGCAGGTATTTACTTGTTAGGGCCAGGTATCATCTGGTTTTATTTTGAAAATTATTTTTGTTTCTACTGATCTATATGTACCCAGTTTAAATGATTAACAGTTCAAAATATTTTCAGAACTTTTAATACATAATATGATAAAGATTTTATGAATTTGTGGTTAGTCAAATAACTAATACTTCGGAAAGGTAGAGCAGACTGAAAAATTCAATGCTGTAGCTGGGATATGAATTACGGATCTTTTTGTCTCCGTCCAACCGCTGTAACAATTGAACTGCAATGGCCAACGTGCCGACATGGCGGCACTTCGTTAATACTTCCTTATTCGTAAAGATGATATGGACCCAAAACATTTGGTGATACTACTACAGTTAATTTGACTGTTAGTCTTACTGCTTGTTATTATTAAATAATTTCATAAATGCCTTTTGTTCCAAATATGTAATTGTAGTCTTACACTGGTATGTCAAAATTTATATCGGGAATTTTGTAGTGAGACATCGAAAGAGTTAATTTTACTTTGTGCACGTAAAAAATGTGTTTCTTCCGTAAAAATTGTAATGGAGCATTATGTTAAGAGAAACTCTGAATGGATGCCTGTTAGAGCGGATATTTTAATTTTGTAACTATCCAGACATTAAATTTCCTCTAACAGCTGATAAATGTACAACGACGTGATACTTTTGCAATCGAGCCATTAGTATATTCAATAAAGCTGCTGCTAGGGTGTTTTAATTTTGTAACTACCTAGACATTAAATTTACTCCAACAGCTGATAAATGTACAACGACGTGATACTTTTGCAATCGAACAATTAGAATATTCAATAAATCTGTTGCTACTTCACAGTTATTCTTTTGGTAGGTAACATATCGTATTTATAAATTATACTAATTGCGTCTTTCTGCCCCTTTTCAACACAAAACTTTTATGTTCCTTTTAAGCATTGCCGTAGCACCCTGGAACTAATCCAAAGTGACTTAATTCCGCAATCTCTCTTGTTTCCCCGAGTTTTTACTGCAGCGCTGCAATCAACTAAGCAATCATTTACATGAATGCAAACGGAAGCATTAGCGGGGGTATAATTTCTCACCTGAGCAGGAAGGGAGCCGTTAATGGTAAATGGAAGCTGCTTGTTATCCTGCCGATTTTCTGCAGATAAGGACCTCCAGTCCAAGCCAAGTGGTAATTGCACACGCTTCCCCAAACCACTCCATTACGTTTCGACCTGGCCTGTCTCCGTAATGTACTCAAGAGCGCGTTAACTCTACAGCAGAGGGTACATTTTAAAGACTTCAAGGACTTTGGATGTTTATAGAGTATTCTAGCATGCAACTCCAAGACTAATGTTAATATTGAATCATTAGGTAGCACATCGTTGGACGTTCTAACAACTCGTCATCTTTATCGTTCTACTATAGCATCTACTGTATGGATAGATACAAAAGGCAAAGGAAACTGTTATAAATAAAATATTTTAACGCGTAATTTACTTAAATTTATTTTGGGTTCTTACAAACTATATCCTATTATTTTTTATTTACAATAGTCTTATTCCACTCAACCAGACCAAATTATCTACCTGATTCTGAAACCTACATCTATATTTCGTTAATGAGCCCGATTGTCTGCAAAAGTCTGAATGCAAAAACACATTTGCCATTTGAAGTCCAAATTTTTTAAATCAAGTACCAAAATACATAGAACAAAAGTTCAACTGATCACCTGGATTGATGTTCGCATAAAGGATAAATATGTGTAACTTAAAATTAATTGCGTTTTTGTTAAAAGACCCTCTTAAATGTTGTGGTTCTCAACGCACCTTTATATACTGGACGTCAAAAACCACCTAATTTTACTCAGAGATTTTCATAAAACTTGCGGTTTTTTATGTGCCGTAAATCTTAAGACACGGACCACCAGCTTCACGTTCTTCCAAATGTAGTCGTGCTAAAGATTTTTACGCCCGGAAAAGCTCACCACCTTCCGCCGGGTGTGAACACGCGACCTTTGGAACCATAGTTTAGCATCCGTCGGTAGTGGCTAGTGCCTTATTGAGGTCCAGCCAGAGATTTTGCTGCATGCCACTGAGGAAGGTTTAACCTCAAAAAGGAATTATTGTAAGAATACTGTTTTGGTAATATCTTTGTTTAAGGAAGATAGAATAATAAGTGCATTCTGTATTGCTCCTTTATACTTCCATTCAAAATGCTGGGAATTCTGTTTGTAGTGGTTTGAGAAAATTAGTTGTGATTGGTGGGTAATTTAATTAAGAAGCCAGTTATCTTCTAATGGATTTGTATACCACTCCAGCTTTAGCTGCTGTCCAGTGAGGCCCTCCTCTATGCTAAAGAGAATAGTGAGGCAGGATCTGCCCCCACCTTTTTGAGCTATAGCGTATTCATGGAACTCATGAACGATCTTTTGTAATGTTTGGTTATCTGAGTGAATGAAGGAGAAACGTGTCATGCACAGAACGAAGCAGTTAAGATAGGTTGACAAATGAAGGTAATTAGCTCATAAATCGTCTAAACAGACTACGGCGGGACTAGGAGATATTTAATACTGGTAGCCAGAAACGCGAATAAAATTGTATAGCTTCAAGTAGATTCATATATTATGTGCTAATTTAATGAGCACTTTATTTGCTTGTTTAGAATGTAGATGTATTTGACTACTATGATTTTACCTCCATCATTAACTCATGACTGCAGTACAAGAATCAGTAAATTTGAGGTAAAGACATAGCTCGTCTGGTTAGCCGCGCTCATCAACTGAAAAGGCTGGTACTAGTGCACTCTAGGGCAGGGGAAGAGAGGTACTGTCGGTGTGACGTCAGCTCCGACTGTTCTAACCGCCAAATATGCCCCCGAACGAAAGGCAGGTTAGCGTGTGACGTCACATCGGTGATTTCTGCTGCCCAAGAGGAAGGGAATAGTTCGATTTGTTGGGGTTCCGACAGCGTAGGAAAGGCAGGAAACATATCGGCTATTAATAATATGTACAATTTATATCTTGGATATTGTAATATTAATTACACAATTGGTCACAGTTTATGAAAAATTAAATTAAAGCTCCAACCCGTAGTTTATCTGAAGGTCAGGAATGTTATAAAGTAAATAAAATAAAACATATAGTAATTTTCTCTGCAAATTTGAGGAGACCCATTGAGAACAAATTTCCTGCACATTTTCCGGCACTTATTGTTTCGCTTTTCTTTAACTAGTTTATCAATATCAGGACGTAATGTCTGGGAAATTTGTAATCTAAGGCTGTATCTTAGACTGTAATCCGACAAGGTACTTCGGGGTTTGGACTTAGCTAATTTAATAACAGAAAAAAAATGTTCGTCCACATATGTCGAGCCAATCATACACAATGTCCGGCAAGTGAATACAACCTCGGAAATCTGGTTTCAGGGTCATTCTTGTAAAAATCAGCCAATTATTTCTTGTGTGTATACTTGTCCTTCAATAAATCATCATTGTAAATTTAACAGTCCCATTTAGTACGTGGCAGCTAAATTGTTGTCATCGAGTGCGCCACACCTGACTTAACCGTCAGATTTTGTACTCACAACGCCATTTATATAGGCAGCTTGGTACTACACGGCTCTTGTCTGGCGTAATACGTACTGCAGGCCTCGCTCCCGGCTGAAATACAACTCTCGAGGTTGTCTTCCTCTGCTCTAGGGAGTACAACAAAAACTTCAAGAATGGATATCCATCTCCAGAAATCATACGGAATTCCACCGTATACTTCGAAAATGTATCTGCAGCGAAATTTATAAAGACGGCATTGTTTATTTCGCATCAATTAACTCCCAGGAATAATTTTCAAGATTTGTAATTAAAGCTTTGACACTTTCTCTTCATGGCAATGAATTTGTAAAAATCGAAATTTCTATTTTTTTTTTTTTTTTTTTTTTTTTTGTTATCTTACGCTTCAACCATATTGCATCCAAAATGAAAGGCTTTTCCGCGAGATGCCTCTATTGAAACGCGAGAGCTTCTTATTTGGAGTTTCGTAGTTCATATCCAGGCAGGACAGTCCACCGTAACTGAAGTTATTTCCATGTTAGCCTTAGTTCTCATAACCGTAAGTGATGGGAATGTATCATAAACGTAAACCTGGGAGTCTTTTTATCTATATTTAAAACTTGCATAATTTTATTTCATCTGTAATGTGTATGGAGGTCGTGCTATGGCCGGGCGGTTAGACCAATTGACTCTCACCAATGCGGTGCGGGTTCGACCTCAGGCGACTTCATGTAAGATTTTTTTGTGGACAACACGAACCAGGTGCGGTTTTTCTGCAGGATCTCCGGTTTCTCTCACCATTATTTCCCCAACTGCTTCATTATCATCTTCCCATTTATGATTTCACCATCATTCTTTTGTCTACTTTTCTCATTCTCATATCAGATATCGGGCTGTCACTCACCCTGGGTTTTCTAATTGATCCAGAATTTCGGTTCCTCAATCCGACTAAAGGGGATAGAGAAAGAAGAATCCCCTAACACTAAACTAGGGAAGTTGAAGTGTAATGTATGTACATAGCCTGTGGTGTCGTATATAATAGGAATGGGCATTACACATTAGTACAGTAAGAAGCAGCAAATAGGAACAAATAGCAGCACTGCATTGAGTCGTCATTAATAACCCAAACAGGAAACGTTGCTGCTTTATACTTCTCTGAAGTAATAACCATCATGTATGCTACAACTTTGCAGCAGATTATATGGTTATATTTGCTAAAAGGAAGGAATGGAATGGAGACAAAAACACTGAGAAAACACTTTTAATCACAACAGCGTAATTAGGAACTGATTAATGTGCTCAGGTTAGCTACAGGTGTATATTATACAACGTAAAAATACACCTCGCCTCACTGCGATCTAAAATATATTAAAGGTACCCCTAAGGAGAATGGGTTAAAGTAAATAAACCACAAAAGCAGATTGGCCCAAATATTCCATGCTATAGACTCTAAAAGGCATTCTACTGCTACAGCTAACTAGAGAAGGCGAAAGAGCAGCCCTCTAATATCCGCAAGAGAATACTTCCTTTGAGGAACCATGACCGTCATATTTCGGCTGCAACATACGCCAGGAAACCTAGGGGCAAATATAAAAGTTAAGAAAGATAATAAATGACGATAAATAAGGAACATCCGATCATTCTGGTTAAGGAACGTCCCTGACATACGCCTGCCAACCAAAAAGTACATGAAAACTCTATGAACAGAATAGACGTTTGACAGAAACCGGAACCAGTGCTTCCCGAATGCAAGCCTGACATGATACTGCGAGGTATTATTATGTGTCATGTGCAAAGATCAGCGCCCTCCCAATTGCCTATGACTAGGACAGGTTCACTGAATAGATCTGAGGATAGTAACATAAAGCCTTAATGCGTGGCGTGACCTATATTGTGATTAATTCCAATTTAATTTGCATCATTACAAAACTGTATAACTTCCGGGAAGTAGCTGCCAGCTTTATACATCTTCAGTGTTCAACTCGGTGATGGTAGTGCCAAAATTCTTTAATCTTTACAAGGTGACAGCCATCAAAGTACAGAAATTCTGTAGGCTGCCACCTCTGAAATCCCATGTTAAGAAACTTGTGATTTTTAACAATGTATTCTTTTAGAAGCCTATTCTTCCAACTACTTCAAGGTGATCGAGATAAAAAAAATTAGAAATATATTTGTTTCATATCTCCTTGTAGTTACGTACAAGGGAATAACGCAACCAGTAGTTCAAGTGATATCTTCGAACAGCTGACTCACACTGCGATGGTATCGAAATTATTTTATTAAAAGATAAGAAGAAAAAATCTAATAACGACTTAACATTTGAGAAAGAACAAGCATGGTAATGAAAAACATAAAATAAATTTCTCTCAGATGGTTAATTTGCAAACAGAATGAACGTATTTCGCATATTTTTATAGAAACATTTTGACTTCTTTACGGTTTACCGGTTATGTAGATTGTAATTTATGTCCTCCAACCTTAAGTCATATCGGATAATGAATGGAATGGGTGAAATGATGCTCAAAATGAGCCCAGGATCCATAGAGCTTATATTTACCCAACATTCGTCTTGCAGGATTAGGGAAAACTCCGGAAAAAACCTTATCCAGGTAACTCATCCTTACTGAGATTCGAACTCGGGACCGCTTGAACGTGAGGCAGACATGCTACCACCACGCTACCGAGGCGGGCTAGCTTAGTCATCCAGGACAAAAGAATGAAGACTTCAGAGATTGTTTCGAGAAAATTGAAGGTGTGCATTTCATTTCACAGGAAAGCATCCTAAGCACGTGGTATTGCCATCAGGATCATACAACCATTTCTGAGAGAGCCAAATTTATCGAAAGTGTATTTTTTTATAACGGTAGCTCGGAGAGTAAAATTTTGCTAAAAATCTTGCAAACTTGGAAGATGGGAAAACTTAAATATCATGCTGTATTTAACCTAACTTTGGTTTCGAGTTCGACTGTTCTCACATACAAATCCATGCACTTACCAAATGTCTCAATCCGTGCAGCAAGTACAGATCAGCGAAGCATTGCTTAGTTCTATTGCATGAAAGAAAGAAGTTTCCGTAGATATGGTCTCTTTATATGCATTAAAAACCTGTGAAAAGTAACAATTATTCTAAAAGTTATGTTCAGTAATCGATTCTGGTGCTTCTAAAAAGTTGCGACATATAACTGCGCAGACAGTTAATTCTCTAAAGTAAAAGACAACACAAATGTAAAGTTTCAAAGTGAGTTCATGTTTAAAATTAATTTATTTTATTCACAATTTTTTCTAGAGTTCATCACTCCGTTCAATGCTATGCTCAAGAATTACTATGTAAATTAAACTGAGTCTTACGATGATAAAAATGGCGTAAAGTCAAAAAGCCATTACAGCAATAAATATATGGGTTTAACCTGTTTCCTAAACGTATGTATGTTCTGTTTATAAATCATGTGGCAGTTTACAGCTAATATAGACAACCAGTATTCTGTTTCAGTATTTTAAAATCTGCATCGTAAAATAATTTTCCCTATATCATAAAAAAAAAATTATGAGCCCGCCTCGGTAGCGTAGATGGTAGCATATCTGCCTCACGTTCAAGAGGTCCCGAGTTCAAATCTCGATTAGGGTGAGTTACCTGGATAAGGTTGTTTCCGTGGTTTTCCCTTATCCTGCAAGACGAATGTCGGGTAACTCTAAGTTCCATGGACCCCGGACTCATTTGAGCATCATTTCACCAAATTCATTCACCGTCCGATATGACTTAACGTTGGAGGATGTAAATTGCAAAATAATAATAATAATAATAATAATAATAATAATAATAATAATAATAATAATAATAATAATAATAATAATAATAATAATAATAATAATAATAATAATAATAGTAATAATAATAATAATAATAATAATAATAATAATAATAATAATAATAATAATAATAATAATAATAATAATAATAATAATAATAATAATAATAATAATAATAATAATAATAATAACAATAACAATAACAATAACAATAACAATAACAATAACAATAAATATTTAAATAAATAAATAAATATTTAAATAAATAAATATTTAAATAAAATAAATATTTAAATAAAATAAATATTTAAATAAAATAAATATTTAAATAAAATAAATATTTAAATAAAATAAATATTTAAATAAAATAAATAAATAAATAAAAAATATGATGACACCGAGACTATCTGATTTCTTTATTTCCCCCAGAAACAACTACGGGACATTTTGGTACGTGGTCATTAAACATGTTACAAGTATATTTTTTGACAATTAGTCAAGAAATACTTAATTTCCAAATCATACAGGTTAATCCCTTAAACTGGTCTTGAGTGCCCTTTCAAAGTGAAGCCCTCATAACACTTTGTTGGGATCATTATACATTGACAATAACCTAAACTTTCAAATACTACATTATCCGAATTTTCAATTAAAACTTTGTAGTTTGGAGATATATTTTTCTTTTTCTAACATCTTGTAATTGAGGTCTGACGCACCTGCTAATCCGAAATGCAAAAGTTCAGAGAATTAAAACAGAACTCTCTAGATCTCATCTGATGATCGCTATTCTGAACGTTCTTTTACTGATGGTTCTGATTAAACCTACAACAATTGAATTTTTTTCTCTTCTGCATCCAAGCCTTTTCTCTTTGCTATTTATTGGACCGTGTGTAGGAACTCGGTTCGGTTAAGTTCTCCATTGTAGTTCGTGAGAGATTTCCCATTCCTCTGTAACAAAATACCAGTGAACTTTAGTCGCCCAAGGGCACCTTCTTCATTTGCATTGTGATTAATTCATTTCATTCATCACTAGAAGACCAATGGTAGCCGGCACGAGACTAAAGCTGGAGAAAAAAATTTAACTAGTTTGCATATGGATATCCCTGCTAGAGGGTAAAATGGAATGTAGTGAAATGGGAACTATAAGCTTTGAAAGCAGGGAGGCAAACAGCTGTTCTCGGGATTTCAGCCTGAACTGTATCCTGCAATGATGAAAGCTTTCTCCGACTCTCCAAGGTTTACTCAGATTACGGCCAGATTTCATTGAACCGACTGCCGGGATTTAGAATGGAGGAGTAACTTAGGTTACGCTATTATACCTTAATGGCAAAATGCATTTTACTTAATAACACTATACTATTGATAAACGGCAGAGAGAGATAGATGAACGAACAGATAAAGGTTATCTGTGTGATTGTATTCGGCATGCTTCCGCTACTCTGGTTCTTATGTATTTTTATTTGTCTGTCATTTAAATATAATAAGAAGAGGAAGTACTCCATTTCGAACCAAGTTTTGACATGTGATTTCATCTGAAATACTTTTACAGATCCCCTAAAACCTCCCTAAAGAGCTTTCATATAAAGCGATCCGCTCGTCAGTTTTATTCAAAGCTTGGAATTTCAGTTCAGTGCCTTTGAAGTTATGACAGGAATATTTAAAGCTGCCGCTGTCAAATTAAGTGTCAATTTTATTATATTTTATTTTAAATGTCTCAAACAATTTGACTTAAAGTAGGTATTTAAAAATTGTACGAAAAATAAGGTATACCCGCAATGTCAAAACATTCCTGGAATAATTATATTCCGTGAAGAACCCTTCATTTTGATGCACCTTTATATTTACACTTAGGAAAATAATTACGTCCTTTACATTTAGGAAACCCCAGCAGTGGAACGAGTATTCGAGCCTCAATCAGTTAGGAACTTCGGCGCGTCTCTGACATCTCTCTCTGTCTCTGTCTCTGTCTCTCTCTCTCTCTCTCTCTCTCTCTCTCTCTCTCTCTCTCTCTCTCTCTCTCTCTCTCTCTCTCTCTCTCTCTCTCTCTCTCTCAGCGACCTGTAACCTTTTGTGTTTCCTCCACCGCATCACTACCTCCTAGAAAGTGATAGTTGCCATATATCGAATAGAATACAGGGTGCGAGTTGTCCCTCTGCGTAGTAAAATTGCTACTGGGTAGGAAGAGATATGGAAAGGCTGTAGGTCAAAGCCTTTGGGATGATCATCACATATTTGTTTAAGGAATACAGATTATTTTATCAATTGGTTAAACTATTCCTTGAATCTAATGGCAGAACAGAAAGACATGTGCAGATGTCTTAAATAATAATTAATTAAAACGTTGTCAACAAATGATTTGTTGTCGACGGGCCCTAAAACACCACACACTCACTCACTGCAAAGGGTGGTGTTATTGACATCGAGCGTAATATCACAAGTTTCTTATCGTTTTTTTGTGTGATTTACGTCCTCCAACATTAAGTCATATTGGACGGTGAATGAATTGAATTAAATGATGTTTGTATGCGGATTAACGAAGTGGTCCGAATTTCAGAGGGAAATTACAAGTAACGTATATTCCACATAATAACTGTGTCGCTTCTGCAAACAATGTAACTGCGGGCACTAATTCCACCATTACGTATAGTCATTATATAGTATGAATAGGTATTTATCCCTCTTAAACTTCATACAACATTTACAGAATTTATTATTTCACTTACAACGCAGCTAAGATGTTCATTGAAGTAAAGGGGAACCATCCATATCATTTATTTGCTCCACGTGGAAAGGATATTCTAATGTTTCTGACTAGTTATACTTAAATATGAATCAATTCGTATTATGCGGTTAAATCAGCTGCATCGTTCATTGGTTCATTCGTTGTTACCCCGCTTCCATCCAGTAGTAATAACTGCAATGAAAAAGATGAAAACAATTAGATTTTGAACCATACTTTGCTGAAATTTTATAATGTTATTTGAATGTCGCGTAAAGTTCAATTGATTCTTACTAAATATTATGTAATCTTGTGTAAAATATAAGCATGGGAGAGCAAATAGTTATTGCAGAAAACAGGAATCTCTAAAGGTATTTTATCATTTTTCTCAGATAAGAAGATTGTTTGACAATTACTTCATAAAGCTTAATGAAGCATTTACTGAAAAGCTAAAAGAAATTAAATTAAGTTTACATCGTTAAAACATTTTAAATATTAAAGCTACTATGAGCGGTCGAGGTGGTTAAGGCATGTACTCATGAACAAGAGGCCAGTATCAAATCCTGCTAAGCCGATACTCCCTTACTGAAATTTTATTCCAAATGGTTCTCTGTCCACAAAGCTTGCAAAATGCTTCCAAGAATTTAGTTGTGGAAAAGTCTCCTTCCAATTTTTTTTCAAATATCATATTTTCATTTCATACATCTGTACTCAGTGTCCACGCCTATACTGCCTTAGGCATACAGTAATAAAGGTTTGAGGTACTAAGGTTTGATCGTTTAAATGCCTGGGAAAAAACGCATTTGAATCATTTTCCTACAATTTCTGAGTTCTTTTTAGTGGATTAAAAACCTTTTTTTTTTTAAAAAAAAAAATACATTTATTTTGTTTTAGGGGGGTTAAGCAAAGAGTAGATACTACAAAGGAACCTATTTTTAAACATTTGTTGGACAGTAGGTTCTTCAATATGCTCCTAATTAATAAACTAAGGGTAGAAGGCACACCTGTCTCAACTGAAAGGAAGCAAATACAGATATTTTTCTAGAATAAGTGTTAGAATACCTGTAAAATAAGCGGAACTGGGTTTCATATAATAATGAAGCTGTAAAAAGGTAAAATAAATCGACCTCATGCAACTATGTACCAGAGCACTCTATAGAATTACCTTGTTGATCACATGCAGGGACAAACATGTAATGTTTACTGTTAGGTACTAAGGTCCACCTTCATATAATATAGGAGTGAACAACAAAGCATGTATGGCAGCTCTCAAGCAGATTGCTGTGTTCTTAGTGGTACTCAGCTGGCCACACATGACAAGTGGCCACGGGAAACATAGTACAGAGCAGTGTGCGATGTCGTGAGTGTTTGCTGACATAATATGACACTCGCTACATAACACCATCTTCCGCTGGACCAGCAATTTCGTCATCAGACACGCAACACGGCTATATATTCAGCGATTATACCAATTCTGTAAATTAGCGTCAGTGTGGCTTGATTCACAAATAGAATAAGATGCTCGAAGGTCCTTTCCCGCTCTAGCTGTCAAAGCATTCTAGCTGAAGCACGTATAATGCATATAGCTTGTATTTAATTATTCTGTTCTACTCAAGAATTATATATGCTAATGCTGTCGAAAAGATCCCATGAATAATGCAAATAAATGTTTGTAAGATATTGCGTGCTTTATGGGTATTGGGATGCGCTTTAGTATTTTAATAGTGTTCAGCGTCCCTTTATACTGCACAACTGGCGAATATGGGTGGCGTGCGATTAAATTTTGGCGCAATAAACACTTTCAGGCTAAGCTTATGGTATGTCCTTTGCAATTTGCCAGCTACTGAGAAAAATATGGAAAGAACCTAGTTCACATAAAATAATCCTCTCAGATTTTCCGTACCTCAACAGCTCGGCTGCCCATTTCGAGTTACCGAGGCGCATGGAACAGCCTGACTTAAATACAGGTGTCCATAAAGTCCTTCCAACACTACAACTGCCTATTCCTTGAAAACTATTGGAGTTAGACCCGTGTTGTTTGTGTCACAGACACCCTCAGTACACTTCTACATGTGTGCGGTTGTAGCCCTGAAATCATATAAGCGATATTCAATTTCTCAGCATACATTCTGCAGCATTTCGTGGCTTAGGCTGACAACAGCATCAGATATCCTTCTTCTCAAAGTATTCATATTAGGTACACGTGTTGCATATATCCTGTACCTAACGTAAACCCAAAGAAAAACATTCTAGGGGATTATGTCTGGGGATCGTGGTGGTGGACCATCGTGACCAATCCATTTGTTAGGAAATGTTTTATTCAGCAAATCTCTGACGTTTAATCCCCTATGTAGTGGTGTTCCATCCTGCTGAAATATCTATATGGGTTGGAGGTCATTAAGTTTCGATACAATGTAAAGCTGTAACATGTCCAGGTAAGTGTTAACTATTATTGAGTTCTCAGTAAAAGAGGGAACAATGACCTGTTACACATTAAGCCGTTAACTGTAAGGCTATTGTGCTCATGTTCACATGAACATTTTGTGAGCCGCATGTTCTCACATTTTACTGGTTTATTATCCCAGAGGTATGGAAGGAAGAACCGTCTGAAAAGCAGACGCTGCAGGTACTCATCATCGAAAACAAAAACCCAGTGCAAAAGCAGAAGAGCGAGGGTGGTCATCTGGCTTCACAGCTTGTGTTACCTGAACTCTATAAGCATACCGATGAAGTCGCTCATGTAATATTTCATGTACTTTGGACCGTGGAATTCCGATTTCACGAGATAACACAACGAGTATACTGAGAATGGCTTTTATGAAGTGCGTACTGCACAATATCAACGCTTGCTTCGGTCTTCCAGTCTCCTTAAACTTCTTTGTGTTCCATTTATACCCTGGTCCTATCGACGGCCATTCTCCTTAGGAGCGTATCGCGATGGTGTTACCTCGTAGACGTTGGCTTTTCTTTAATCATTAGATCAGGCATACATTCAGACTCTCCTTCAACCCGGGACCCCCCGCAAGGCAGCCGACTGAGCTATGAGGCCAATCCCAACGATAGATTTGTAATCGGGTTCCACCCGTATACATACCCTCCTAAACCTCCTCTGAACAGTAAGAAGTGACGAGTATCATCATACCATAAAACACATTACGCGTTCTCCTTGTTTGATGACACGTTAGATTAGACCAAAGCAAAAAAATTAAGAGCTGGTCTGTAATCTACCACAAACCACATAACTCTAACCACAATTTTATAATTTATAAGTAAGCTGTAATGTTGGAAAGACTTTGTGGTCGTCTATATAACATGTACCATAAATACAAAACCTGGTGTTTTAAGATTAGTACCCTGTAAAATGGTAAATAAATGTTTTAATAAAGTTACCCCATTATATGTTTAAGTCATTACCTTAAATGTTTGGGAATACCACTGAATTCATCTTTACTCGCAAATAATTTTCTTGACGGGTGAAACATAAGTAGACGAGTTATTGCTGACAAAATGTAGATCCCATTAATACACCTGTTAATGTCATTTACCATTTCTAAAACCTGAGCATTTAGGAGATATTCGGTATTGTTTTGACTTGTTTAATGTTTTTGTTTCATTTTTTAGCGTATTATAATTAAAAGAGTTTGGAACTCTAAATAAATCCACGGAATATGCAAATGCACAGAAACCCTTTTAAACATTTGAATATTACGTATAATATATCCCCCTAACTTGCAGTGGAGTTACTTGTGTAGTAAGCGTTTACTTCTACTTTATGAAACACATACAAAATAAACTTTTGCAAGCAATACAACTAAACGACAATGGCAAGAGAAAGACCAACGAATGTAATAAATCAGATCTTGATAATCCTATTTCAGGCATTCATAATTTTGTTTATGTATTATCCACCTCCTTGGTAAGAACGTAGAGTGACATCTTCCTGATCCACAGTACCCACTTTCGATCTTCGGTTTCCGTTTTCTTTTCCCCCCTAAAGCCAAATGTAGACGAATTCTCAACTCTGAGTAACATAAGTTTAATTAAGGATACGTTTCTACCATTACCCTCGGAGGACTGAGTTCTTAAAAGATACATGGCTCTAATTGGGTGTATATATAGCAGGTAAACAATTATTGTCTGTCCATGAGCTGTAGGTCTCCGGAGACTCAACAGCAGAATGGGGAGGTACTCAATGTTAACCTTATCTGAGAATGTATTAGCAGCTGTTATCGCGGTTATGCTGTTATTGCTTAATGTTACCAGCATGCATTAATGTCATTATACAACAAATACTCACAGCAATAGCTTATATTAGATAACAAACACTATAGTTGCGTCTGTTACCTAAACCCATATTGGGCGTCTTGAATGGCATACAGCATTTTAGGATGGGAAATTGTCAGCGCCGTGAGACTCTCCCAGCAAGTGATGTTCACAACCAGAAGTCACTACTTTTCATTCAGATAGTTTCTCAGTTGCCCTAGAGACAATACCAGGCTAACTCCATCCTGAATCACGTCTCCCAGTAAGAATAAATCTCCATGCTGGTATCGAGAAATGAAACCTGACCACCTCTTTGGTAAGTTGATAGCGTTACCAACGTGCTAAACAGATGATCTCATTTAACTACTTGCGAATAAAATGATGCAAAAATATAACTTAAGTGCTGGAAAGGTAAGGAGCAATTTTGCATTTACAATTAATGGAAGAGTAATTTACCTAGTGTTGTAAATAGGTTTCTTTACTTTAGTTGACTTTATACACAAATAAACCACAGAAGATTTAAAAGCTAGATTGCAGAAAAACTGGTCCTTAATCTGGTCTCATCTTCTGCCTTAATAATAACCCATGCCGCGACAGCCCTTAGAAGGCCAAGGCCTACCAACCCGACTGCCGGCCACACGCCCAATTACGCACGGCAGAGGTGGACGATCATCCAACCGATACGGGGAGGAGATGTGGTTAGCATCTCGGCATCCCCCAGCCGGAATGTTGGTTTTCTTGACCAGGGCCGCTTACCTATCGTAAGCTCCTCACTTTCCTCACGATGCTGAATGGGCACCGGTTTTATAACCGGGACATAAAATCCCCACCACATGGGTGGGATCGAACCCGGGCCGCATTCCGTGACCAGGGACCAAGGTAGGCTGCCTTAGCCCACTACGCCACGGCGCAGGTCCATCTTCTGCATTAGTATTGCATAATACATTAGGAGTTTTATGATATGTGATTACGACATTACTACAAACGAAGACTTCAGCAACTCTGTATATAAATACGATTCTCAATAAAAGTAACATAACTATACCGACGGTGTTTAAAGTCAATGCATTTTTGTTTCCTTTGGGTAGGAAAATAAAGAAGCAGATGACAATACCTTATATAAGGATATGTCAGAGGGTTTAAGTAATCACTGGAGTCGTAATTATTACTGAGGGGATTGTATAGCGGAAAACGTCATCAAATGTATTGTTATCTTTCTCGGAATTGACATACGAAGTGTGATAAATAAAATAAGTCACCTTTTTTTTTTTAATTTTGCGGGCTCTACACATCCGATTTTCAAAACATTAAAAAAATTTTGTTGGTATGCATGTTTGTATTTTCAGCTTTTGAATATTTGATTTAGTGTTGACAGTTATTACTAAAGCCGGAAATATATACGTCCGCAAGCGGTACAAGTTAGCTCGACACAGAATATGAATGACGTCAGATTTATATCATGACCATCAAATTTACATACGTCTAAAACAAAGTAACTTAGTACTCTGCGAACTAGTGAAGCATTGCCTTTCAAGTGAATGCAGATGCAAGGTCAAGGCGTAGTATAACCTGACTGTTTTGTTTCCTCTGGCAGTTGTTTGTGATTTAAGTCCTCCAAGGTTAAGTCATATCGGACGATGAATGGAATGGGTGAAATGATGCTCAAATGAATCCGGCGTCCATAGAGCTCAGAGTTACCCGACATTCGTCTTACAGGATAAGCTAAAACCCCGGAAAGAACCTTATCCAAGTAACTCACCCTGACCGAAATTTGAACTCGGGACCTCTTGAACGTGAGGCAGACATGCTACCACAACGCTACTGAGGCGGGCCCTCTGGAAGTGAGGTGGTTGTTATGCTCAGGCTGTATCTGCCTGCAGTTGTTTACATGTGCAAGCAATAACAGCACAGTCCATGTGCAGTGTACCTATGGAAAAGCGCACACGCCTAGGACCATTATTATTACATTTTTTTTTCGAGCGCTCGGCAAATATTTACTTACTTTGTAGCATATTTTGCTAGGAAAATGAAACAATATGTGGCACCACATTTGAAATTTTGATGTGGCTTTCGGCGAATCTACTAGAGAAAGGCAAGAGACGATTGGAGGATATGTTTCCAAGAAGGTCAAGAAGAACATGAAGACAACGACAGCGCCCTCGCACGTTACTGACGACAATGTTGAAGCAAGGAAAATGGTTGTGGAAAATCGCTGTATCGTCAGTGTAAACGTTCATCAAAATTGTGGCAAAGCTGCTCGTTGAAACCGTATCATGACACTTTTCCTGCTCACCACTCAATGTTTGTTCGCGATTTAAACTTATGAATAAAATAAATTAATGAATAAAAGCTTACACTGGCTCAGTCATCGAATTCGCTGCATTTGAAACCCTGCGACTTTTCGATTTCCAGGTTGAATACAACCATGAAAGCAGGTCGTTTTGCCACAGTTAATGGGATAAAACAGAATTGCTGAGGCAGCTGAATACCGTGACGAAAACTGAGTTTCAGAAGTGCTTCAAAGATAAGCCAAAGGGCTGGCACAAATACATTATGTCTGAGATGGATTACTTTGAAGGGGACAAAGGTTTATGAATAAATAAAGATTCTTTAAGAAAAAGAAACTTCCAATTATTTTTATGCTACTTCGAAAGCGTTGCTTGTGTCCCCATCTTTCTCCAGAAAAGTGTGAATGTATTTGAAGAGCAAGCGAAATCCTTGTATAAGATAAGTGAATCTTTTTTTATAAACATAAATATATTTGAATTACTTTTAGATGTACGTTTCGCGATAATGCATGAAACTTTTTGTTAAAACTAGTGAGAACAGAACAGATACACAGAATTTGCCACTGTTTTCATGAGCGTTCCAGAGGATAGAATCTAGCATTAAATTTTACGAAGTGGTAGGAACTAATTTCTTATATCCCACCTGACTATTCCTTGCGATGAGAAAATGAAATGTGTAGTGTTTAACGCCCGCTTTTACTACTTGCGATGAGAGCTCATGCACCACAACAATTACCTTGCGTTATATTTACCAATGATAAAATCCGTGCTGCTCTTATCATTATTGAAAAATCAGAGATCAACGCTAACTTTACATCCATTACTTAGTAAGCACTGCTTACTATTACTTTCCTAAGGTTGCTAAATTAACAATAAACAAATAAATATAGAGACAGTTTCAATAAAAGGTATTCAAATCTGGCACGGGCTGCCTTAATACCCACTTATCATCTCAGCGACAGTAATTGTATGACTATAACTCAGCAGCCTTTGTGGAGTTTAAGTTTTGCAGCATTAATGTTCTGGTAACTGGGTTTGAAATATTGCCCGTCGTCCATATGTTCATTTTGAAACATGAACAGTAACACAAACATTATATATGAGATCTCTCTAGATCTATTCTCTCGATGCCAACGACAAGAAAGATGGCGAATAACATCAGCAATCTCACGCTTCACTGGTTGCAGATGTCTTTTCTTCCCGTATACGAAAGCGTTTCCCAAGCAATAACTCAAGAATATATGTCATAAGTACCGGGTGACAATGATTGCATTCTCAACCAAAATGTTGCTCTAAGTAACCCATTTCGAGAAATTATGTAACAATACTTCATAATTGTTGAATATCTGCATCATCTTTAAACTAATAACAGTATTGGTAATAGTAATAATACAGTTTAAGTACTATATTATTTGCTATTATATTATATTAATTATATTATTGTCACATCATTTTTATGGGACTTCGATTATTTTTACATTCTTTTCTGATGTCAGGGCAATGCTAAAGAGAGTTCATGTCAAATTGACTGAAATTAAACCATTTTTAAGAGTCAGCTTTCTGTAGGCTTCAACTTTCATCTGATAAACTTCAAGTCATATTAACAACAATTGTGGGTTTTCATGACTGGCTGCACGATGCCTATATTTGTAAAATCAGGTTTCTGAACTTCAAAAAATAAACATTTGTCAATATCTACTTGGTGTGGAATATTCTCTTGGGGAGGCGTTTTTGGTGTGGTATGGCAGGGTGGTTAAGGATAGCGTGCCGGCGAGTATGAGTACTCTCTCAGGGTACAGCATTCAATGAAAAGTCCTACTTCAATTTACTGTGGATTGTTTATTCCCACAGATCTTACTTGTAGGATTGCTGTGCTTCTCTCAATTGCTATCACTCTCGTTGCGTTCGCCTTGTATCTTGAGAATATTTAATCCTAACTCCACTATTATCTCGCCATCAGATATTAAACTAATGCGTCTTCTCCCTTTCGTTGTAACTAACCGAGTGATGCTTCTCACTTCGCCCTACTCTCAGCTTCTCTCCTTTTCTATATGTCCTCTATTTCATGCCTATCACGTGGTTTACGCTACATTTTATTGGGGGGACTTTATTTCTACGAGTTTACCTTATTGGCCATTTCCATTCACCGTCAACTGTGCAGCAGTCACGGGTCCATCCCCTAAAGTTGTATGACCCCTTGGCGTCATAACGGTACAGCATCCTGCCTCTACATATTTTCCTTAAACCTCATTATTGTTTCTGGCTCCATGCTAGCGAAGGAATTTTGGTCTCTATTGTCTTATTGTTTACCTATCCGGCCTCGTCTGCCCGTTCTAACTTAAGGCAAATTTTTCCCTATATTAATGATATTTACACGTTATTCCTATTACAATAGTTCTTTTTACTTTATTTCTTATATAATATATTCACAATTGATTATTAAAAATTTATATGGTCTTGTCATCCCTTTCTTACGTTCTTATCTCGGAAAATGTGATATCTGCTTCATACTATAATTTGTTTCTGTTTGGAACTATTTAGACCGTCATACTGCAGATTAAAACATTCAAATATACATATGGTAAGATGGGTTTACCCTCTAAAGGAATATCAGTTCAATTTACTTGCTGTTTTGTGCCGTCTTACCATGCCTTTTATTGAAATGCAGACTTCGGGAATAGACAATTATGGTTTACGCGTTATTTATATTTCCTTATGTAAAAGCAAGTACTTTCGGGAAATTAAAAATAAAAAAGAATACAAGTAATCTAAATCGTGCTGAAGGTAAAATGTGCAAAATTAGCTTTGTTAAAATGAAAAATGCTTTGAAAAAGAGCAATGGAAAAATTACTAATGTACTGTCAAGTTAGGCTTCGTCATTAAACTCTTATTATTTAAGTTAATTGATGCAAATTAAATAATAAAGGTTTAATGATGAAACCTGGGACTCAAATACTTACAATAGTAAGTCGCTATAAACGGTCTATCTCAAATACGAGAGCCCCTAGTGGTTTACCGGGAAAAATATGAGTCAATTGGAGAATTTACTGTCAGTAGGGCAAGTTGACCATCGTAGCTCAATGGTTAAAGAGCGACTGGATGGAGACCAGGAGATCCGTGGTTCAAATTCTGGTCATGGAATTGAATTTTTCAGTTTGACTATATCCATCTAAAACCTTAGCCTATTACGCGGCTAATGCAAAAAACGAATAATTTCCCTCAGACAACTTAAAACTCACACAGTTGTTACTAAAGAAATGTCTGTTCTAATGTTAGGATGTTCTCTGTATGTACAGTTACTTAGAAAAGCTTCCTAGTGTATTTTGTTGTAGTATACAAAGGAAATAAGCAAGAAATTTCTTTTAGCTAATTGATGGAAATTAATCATTTCTTCACACTAGCCGTATATAGGCTAAGGTTGTTGATAGAGAAAGTCAACATGAAATATTCAATGCCATGGCCGGGATTTGAACCACGATTCTCCTGGTTTCCGTCCAGGCGCTCTAACCCATTGAGCTACTATGGCCCAACGTGCCCTCCTGACATTAAATTCTCCATTTGGCTCGTATATTTTTTCATGTTGACTCTCTCTATCATCAACCTTAGCCTATATATGTCTAATGTAAAGAAATGATTAATTTCCATCAGTTAACTAAAATAATAATAGTTAAATAATGAAGCCTGGGACTCAAGTACTTAGGATAGTACAAACGGTGTATCTCGAATGCGAGAGCCCCTAGTGGTTTACCGGGAAATATACGAGCCAATGGAGAATTTAATGTCAGGGGGGCACGTTGGCCATGGAAGCTCAATAGTTAGAGGGACTGAATGGAACCAGGTGAACCGTGGTTCAAATTCCGGCAATGGCATTGAATTTTTCATGTTGACTCTATCGAGTAATTTCTTACTTGGGATTTCGTACATTTTCGCATTTGCACGGTATGTGTAACGTAGAGTTATAAGCTCACTCAATTCCTTTATGTTTTGCTGTATCTTAATTTGTAAATCGTGACTATACTAGTATATTTTTCGGAATGCAAGGACCACACAAGCTATCTTTACATGCATATTTTGTGGAGTAATCACAACTATATTCTACTTCATATCATACTCATTTAAAAGTCACGGTCTTCTTTGCCAGCAGTTTCTCCAATGTCTTGATCTTGAAGTGCAAAGACTCTTTAAGTCGTTTGTAATCTTTTGGCGTATATGCAGTGTAATTGGATGGAGTTTTATAGATTCATTACGGTCAGAAAGAACTCAGCATTTTAAAGCTCTAACAATTACGGAAATCGGGAGTGGTTTTTTTGAGATTAATGTAACACTGACAAATAGAGAGAGAGAGAGAGAAGAGAGAGTGAGAGAGAGAGAGAGAGAGAGAGAGAGAGAGAGAGTAGAGAGAGAGAGAGAGAGAGAGAGAGAGAGGAGAGAGAGAGAGAGAGAGAGAGAGAGAGAGAGAGAGAGAGAGAGAGAGAGAGAGAGAGAGAGAGAGAGAGAGAGAGAGAGAGAGAGAGAGAGAGAGAGAGAGAGAGAGGAGAGAGGAGAGAGAGAGAGAGAGAGAGAGAGAGGAGAGAGAGAGAGAGGAGAGAGAGAGAGAGAGAGAGAGGAGAGAGAGAGGAAATCCTGTTTTTATGATATTACTGTGGATTACTAAGTTTTGAATCAAAGACACGACAAGACTGCTGAAGCGCTTTGCTATTTAGTTAATCTGTCCATTTGATGGAAACACACTACAGTTCACTAGACAGGAATGAACCACTCATATACTCCAATGAATTAAATTTTGTTGTCCAGATTCTTCGAAGCATTATTTATAAGTGGTAATTGTTTTATGTAACGCATTTTCTTATATTACCCGATCATCCTGATACAGTGTTTTATGTACATTATTATATTTCTGGAACGACTTGCTCTATACGTAGTCTGGGTTTAAATTAAAGGAAATACTACTAACTATATTAGGAGTGTCTTCTGAAAGTTAGACATGTCAGTTGCTTACAGATTTTATAGATATTAAAATTCCGAATTGCCCCATACAATTTTGTAGCTGCACAAATTTTAAATTTGGTTTCCTTATTGTTTTATCAAAGTAGATACAATACATAAATTTTAAGTAATAATTCTTTAAAATTGAGCTGCGTCTGCCATTTTTTGAATTTCAGACCAACTTACAAAATTAACTCCTACACATTTTGGAGTCCCATCTGCGCTACCGAAGCGGCCCATGTTATATAGAGGAACAGTTTAATTAATACTTTAGAGAAAGCTTTGTTGTACAAATTGGTACAATTTGTAAATATATGTGAGGATCCGTATAATGAATTAATAGGATGTATTCTCTGAACGATTTTCTGATGTCGGCAACTGCTGAAAACAGGTGAATTATATCTTTATAAGGAAGAACACCGTCAGTTGTACTACTAATCCCCTTTGTTGTTATAAGTTGGATAGTTCAGTTTTAAAAATATGAGTACACCTCAGTAGCAATTGAGTAATTAAAACAATTCCACATATTTCTTAATAAAGCACACCCTAGTGAAAATGTAGAACTCTAGAACTTAGAAGTCTGGACCTACATGATAAATTATCAGGGTAATATGACAGTTTCTATGTTATCCACCAAATGAAACATTGGCGGGATATGTGATTTAGTCTCCACTTAGTTAATAGTTAGATACTCTTAAGGGATATACAGGATGTTACAAAAAGGTACGGTCAAACTTTCAGGAAACATTCCTCACACACAAAGAAAGAAAATATGTTATGCGGACATGTGTCTGGAAACGCTTAATTTCCATGTTAGAGCTCATTTTATTACTTCTCTTCAAATCACATTAATCATGGAATGGAAACACACAACAACAGAACGTACCAGCGTAACTTCAAACACTTTATTACAGGAAATGTTCAAAATGTCCTCCGTTAGAGAGGTTACATGCATCCATGCTCCGTCGCATGGAATCCCTGATGCACTGATGCAGCCCTGGAGAACAGCCGTCCACAATTCGAGCACGAAGAGTCTCTACATTTGGTACCTGGGTTGTGTAGACAAGAGCTTTCAAATGCGCCCATAAATGAAAGTCAAGAGGGTTGAGGTCAGGAGAGCGTGGAGGCCATGGAATTGGTCCGCCTCTACCAATCTATTGGTCACCGAATCTGTTGTTGAGAAGCGTACGAACACTTCGACTGAAATGTGCAGGACCTCCATCGTGCATGAACCACAATGGGGTATTTTGACAATTGTCTGCACGAATGATTTCAATTTACATCTTAAGAGAAATACTAAAATGAGCTCTAACATGGAAATTTAGCGTTTCCGGTCACATATTCACATAACATATTTTCTTTCTTTGTGTGTGAGGAATGTTTCCTGAAAGTTTGGCCGTACCTTTTTGTAACATTCTGTATGTGCATTTCAAAACCCAACGTGCCCGCCTCGGTAGCGTGATGGTAGCGTGTCTGCCTCACGTTCAAGAGGTCCCGAGTTCAAATCTCGTTCAGGGTGGGTTACATGGATAAGGTTTGTTCCGAGGTTTTCCCTTACCTTGAAAGACGAATGTCGGGTAACTCTAAGCTCTATGGACCCTGGGCTCATTTTAGCATCATTTCACCCGTTCCATTCATCGTCCGATATGACTTAACGTTGGAGGACATAGATTGAAAAAAAAAAAAAAACACCTATCTGAAAAGTCCACTTGTTAAAAAAGTTCCATACTTTATATAACATGAACTCGATGATATGCCGATTGTTGACATACATTATTCAGAACATTGATTAAACATACATATATTTGCAAGGATTTTAACTCTTTTAATGCAGGCTTGGATGGTGATTAAGCTTATAGGCTTTTGTAATTTTAAAGCCACTTTTCTTGCTTTCTGCATGGTTCTCTACATCCTTTCTCATTTAACTTCCTTCAATATTCTTGAAAAAAAAGCAATAGCATAAATATAAAATGTTGGGAGTGATTTTCTTCATTTCAAGAATATTAAATGGAATAAGTGTTGTAACAAAAAGGTTTGTGGAAAACTTGGGAAAACATTTGTTACGCATAGAGGACAAAAAGTGTTATATGAACAGAGGTCCAGAACAACAATCAATGAAGAATCGTAGGAAAACGGAAAAAGAGCACGTGTTCAATATGGTATCCATTAGCTCCAATGAACCAGTCAATCCGCCGTCGCATGGACACCCTAATGCGCGTAGTTAGGCCTGGGGAATTTCGTATTGTCTGGCAGCCTGCCACAGTAATAGCACGAGGAGTCCACATCTGAAACTGGAAGTGCATAAACAAGAAATCTCAGATGCCCATACAAATAAAAATGTAGTTGTGTTTAAGTCAGGCGAGCGTGGAGGCCTCGAAATTAGTCCACTATATATCTACAGGAAACCTGCTATTCAGAAATTGATGTACAAAAAGCCTGAAATAAGGAAGACTTTCACCGTGCATGAACAAATACCAGTGCCTAACAAGCAGACTATGTTATGTATTGCAGCACAATGACAGCAACGGTGAAATGCATCACCTCCACCTATACTAACCAGATGTAAAAGCGAATGTTTCTGCTGTACAATTAAATCATTGTCCTGCTACTGGGTTTGACCACAAGACAGCTACGTATTACACACAATACCGTATAAGCAATTTGTAGAAAATGAGCTCTCCCATCGAAAATAACAGTTTCCGAACATACATTCATATACGAATTTCTTTTTATCCTCGATAGGCAAGAAATGTTTTCCGAAAGTTTTGACATGCCTTTAGGTTACATACTGTATTTAACACACTATAATTAGTGGAATACGTTTGTTCCACTCCTATATTTTTCTATAAAATTAATGTGCAAATAAAAATGTGTTTTGAACATGTATCTCTAACACTCGGTATTACAAAAATTTTGATTTTCCCACGTGGGGTGTGTTTTTATTTACCATTAAAACAATTGATTAAACAGTCAGTCACGCAAAAACTACGTGTAGATGAATGTGTCTACATCCTAATGATTTGGTATGTTGCTGTATAAATTTTGTCAGTGGAATTATTGACTAGTAGGACGGAGAATTCTACTACCACTATTTAGCTCTACTACCAGCAAAATGACCACTACTCAATACCCTATGTTGCACGTCTATCCAAGATCCATTACGGCAGGGCATTTCGGCGTCAAAGACTTTGAAGCCTTTACCCATTAATAATGGAGCATAGACCTCACCGACATTAATGTCTTTGTTTGCTTTGGGTTCCGAGTTATTCATTATGTGAGACTAAGGTCATATCTGGACAAAAACATTAGTATTACTTGTGCCCTTTTTATTGGGACCTGAAAAGTTTTCCAATTATTTCTGTTGGGCAAAAGTTTTCTCCTCATAAATTGGTTCTAATAGCTGTGTGTTACTTGCGGAATAGATAACACGAAAACAATATCTTTGATATACGCAGATATTTCCGGGCAGATAATGTAAGCGTTCCTTAACATAGTTGCAAGTACCACTTTACTATTTTAAACTAATATTGTGTGAGGTGTAATTATATATAATTCCCAATAAATTCTAATGCAGAATATTTTGGAAAACATTTGGAAATGCATATTGCTATAAATTAACATAGTGTTCAACATATTTTCCGTGAGAGATGTTGTTTTAATTAAGAAGACCGTGTCTAAAATATGCATAAATATCTAATATTGTTTTTTAATCTTTAAACTGGGTCTTAATTATCCTTTTTATAATTTTCCTAGTAACTCTGAACCAACATGTAGTTGATTTTTTTTTTTTTTTTTGGAATTTTGTGAATATCCTCATTCATATCTTATCCCCCTTTTTCCCCAGCTTCTTTGCCCTTTATCCGAAGCCTCAGCTCCTCCGCAGGCTTATTCCAGAGATATTCACTTTGACCAATGTACACACATAGATGGACACATTGGAAAGAGAGAATCGGAAACCAATCAAATGATTTCTAAATTCTTTCACCATTGAAAAGCATTATACTTCATGAAGTTGCGCACAATTCTTGACGCTGGGCGGTGTTGTGAGGTTACTGTCCTCATGAGGGGGTTGGGGGGGGGGGCGCTTGTTTACAACGGACCTGGAGTGTTATTGGCTGGATAACTAATCCTGACGTCGGGATGAAGTACTTTCGGCACTTCTTCGCAGCTGCTGCACTTTTCTGTCTCCCTACAACACCGTGGTATCCTGCAGTTTACTTACTTCAACCATTTCCTCCTGGGAGATATTAGCCGCAATGAATATGTGTGCGGGTGTCCCCCTGCGTGGTCTACTTTTTAACTTTACTGAACTATATAACACACATATACCTATAAAAATATTTCACACAACTTCTTATGCCTGTTAAAATAGTACTGTAAAATAAAATTGGAATGTGCAAAATATATAATTAACTAAACTATTATCAGCTTTTAACGTAAATATATGTTATCTAATCAACTACATTTGGGATTACCTTGAAGCTTGTTTATGATAGCACGTTGTGAAACATCTACAGTGTAGGCATTACTCGACAGAGCGTTGAGGCGTACATCGACCTTCAGTTGACCAGCGCTGTGATCGTTCCTTATCGGTTCTTATCTGGTCAATTAGAAGAGTGAAACATTAGTAAATTCATGTACAGTAAGTTACGAAACACAAATAGAGTGATTGGGAATGAAATGTGTACCGTTTAACGCCCGCATTTACTAAATACGACACCGCAGGCGATGAGATGAAGATGGAGCACCGGTGGAATGAGATGGCGGGGGAAACCGGAGATCCCGGAGTAAACCCGTCCCAGCGCCGTGTTGTCCACCACAAATCTCACTTTTCGGTCGCCTGGGATCGAACCCGGGCCGCCCTGGTGAGAGCCAAGTGGTCTAACTACTGAGCCCCGGCGCGGCCTTGAGTGATTGGAAGCTGCGTGTGTCTATATGATATGATTTCTCGCTTTGCCATATATGACATATTGCTGTCCAGAAGACATGATTACATCTGAACAGAGTATACATACACTGGACTCGTCGTGTATGTGCAATAAGATGAGGTAAACATCTCTGTGTTGAAAATTTTTCCCGATACGCTTTCTCGCTTTGCCATGTAGTGGGTATATCTTAAATATGGAACCGAATATAAACATAGTTACGTGCCATAATACATTTGTTCTTACTTTATACAGACGTAGGTCAAGTGGTTGAAGAAAGGGCATTCCACTATAAATGCAAGTGTTGGGAAGCAGTGATAAAGGGCGAAAAGATTTAGAAGCATATTATTAGGTACATTAATTTATTTAATAAACATTCTATTTTAATGTATAATTATTTAATATTACTGAATTGTTATTTTTCTCTTTTTATAGGTAAGGAGCCACACAGTTCTATTAAAACTTGTCAGCTCGTTATCAAGATAATACTGTAAGTAATATATTCACTATTTTTATTCTTGTGAAAATCCGGAAGAACATTCATCTGCAATGCACCTAGACGTTATGAATGTCATATTGTCAAACTTTGCATCATTTGAAGACTAAGTTGAAATAAGAATCATGTCTAAAATAACTATGATAATACAGTTAATCTTTATTTTAAGGTTTAAAAAATTCCTTTTCCATAATCTACATATTTATGGAAAAGCTACATTGGCACACAGTACCCACACAGAGCAGATGCCATCAAACTGTCAAGCGAATAGAATTATGAGCACAGTGATGGTTTCCTTGGGAACTTTACTCAGCACTACCCACTGAACTCAACTGGCAACTGAAACAAGGATAAGGTGCATTTGGCTGCCTGGAAGGGGTACATGGAATGCAGCAAATGAAAGATAATTCATACACGATTGTCGTGAATTTGGCGAATAACGTTTAGAATCATTTTATACTATACAAATATCGCTTATTTTGCAGTATGAGATAGCTTGGCGTTGAGGGAGGCAGGCTTTCTTTGGATTTCTGTACACGAGAACAAAGAGGCGGCTTAGGTGGCCAAGATTAGACATCCGAATACGCAATAAATTCACTTTGTGATGAAGGGCGAACATGGATTGATATTCTGACAGAGCAACAGAAGTATTAAAAACCATTATTTACAGTTAGTTTCGGGATTCCAATAAGAGTTTGAGAGCTTAATTAAATGTAATATTGAATGGCATGGTCACACACTGGGATTATTTCTAGCTAAGTTTGGGGAAAACATTTTATTGTATATTATATATAGCTGTTATTTTTATTTTACATATAAATATGTATCAATATAATACGAGTGCTGGTATGCGGAAACTCTTATACAATAGAAGGGCTTAGTGGAAAAGGAAGACATGCCAAAAGGAATTCCTTTATAACAAAAGAGAATTAAATAAACCTGATTTGTATCTAAATGTAATCTCCAGCTGTTATATCAAAACATTTATACACTGAATATTCTTTTTTCTCCATTAATATTAAGCATTTTCTAATATTGGTCAAACGATTTTATGGTAACTAAAATAAGTAATATAAAAAGGCTTAAATGTTTAAATATTTCAACCTACTTGTATCAATGCCCCTGTTTGGTCATATTTCTATGGTCATATTTACAGTTTATTCATTATTAACATTTATTAGGTCTTGTTGTATTTTCTTATTCAATAAAATTAATAACAACACCTATTGTCTCCATATTGGACACAGTTTGCAAACTTGAAGGTTTGAGAAGTGTTTCTCCTGATGCAGAAATCATCCTGGCAAATGAGGAACATCAACTCATAAAATCTACAGAAACGAAAATATAAGCCTCTTTTTCCCCTAGAACCCTCTATCGCATACAGAGGAAAAACATGCATGACAATGAGTTCTATAGAAATTTTAATTTTGCCTACTCCTGCTACTTCTCTTTGAAGGATCATTTCTCCAGGGCTTTAATGGTGAGGTACAGAGATGTACATTATGAAATTTCAATTACTAAAAATTGTTCGCCATTTTGTGATTTTCAAATCCTTCCTAGATTACGCGTTTTATAAAAAACATTACAGTCATTTCCATTTTATATTCAAGAATCCGGACTTATGTATATGGTCCTTTTGTTTCTCCGTCTGTTTTCTGTATTCTTTTTAAAATATTTGAGTCTAAGTAGTTTAGGGTACCAAAAGTTTGTACGTGTAGAACTTTTATAACTTTTCTCTTCACAAAATATTCAATTTAAAATGATCACATCCTCTCTGATAAAAGTTCTTATACCCATAAAAGTATAGCCACGTCACCAACAAGCTATTTCTTTCCCTCTCCCATTTTCCTAGAGTTTATTGATATGAAAACGCCATTTGGCTGCGAAAGTTACGGAACAGACGGTAAGAATACATTTTATTCGCACACTGCCGCCACTGGAATGGGAAAGAAAGATATCTCTGCGACATTTTTGGCGTTCCAATTCCTTGCTTGCCCGGTCACACATGAAATATTGCACGTGGGATTAGTCCCCCATCTAAGAATCTATCTGGCAAGCCGCCCTATGGGTCAGAGATCAGATTGGATAGAGTATGCTTTCCTTTGTCAGAAAACCATCCCCCTTTCCCCTTTAGGCAGAGGGAAACCACAAGTTATTACCCCACACTTTCTGCAGCAATTCCCAGGGTAAGACAAGTTCGATGGCTTTGATTTCTGGTATATGTGTTCTGCTTTCAAAAGGATACACATTTCATTACTTTCAAAAGTTCTGGCTAAGGATTCCTTCAAAAGTAGTATACTCTGTGGTATATCGAGCTAGCAGATCAGATGGTTTGAGTATAACAAGACCATAAAGGTTTAAGATCTGTAAGCAAACAGCTGATAATTCCTAAATCGGTCTTTACTTAAATCAGTAGCGATAATGTCAACACCACAGTAACCTGTAGTGACTTTCGGAGCTTCATGAGACTATTCGTTGATACAATAGGAAACTAACTGAAAGAAAGAAGAAAATTGAAGAAAAAAACAGACAACTCACCGTTGAACAAAATACATGCTTAAAACTCGTAGCCTGAAACAAAAAGTTGTACCCACCACAGCAAAACGCCACACGCGGCCATTTGTTTTTCCGCTATAATCCCTCTGAGAAAGGTACGAAGGTCAGACTCAAAGCATGACCCAAACCTGGACAATGTGCACCGCAAAGAACGGGATCCCTAACGATTCCAGAGCAACACCAATCCAGACTATTCTCGATCTAGGATTTCGGAATGGAACGAATTGCTCACAAAAGGGACCCCGGCCAAACTTGGGGTGAAATCTTTACAACCACATGGCGCGGCAAAGCATCAATACATTTTACATACTACTACAATCATTGAACATTTGAATATGAAATATAAAATTAAATAATGGGTATATAAGGAGACGGAAGATTGTAGTAGAAAAGTAGCCACCCGAGTGTTTGCCTAACGACGGGGGAAAGCCAAGGGAAGTTCAGTGAGTGCTTCAAAAGAATTGACATGATGATCTACCAAATATGAGTCAGCCACCATGTGGTCATCTTACTATGTGAAATGTACCAGACATTAGAAAGAAAAGTACATTAATCCGGAGTATTAAGAAAAAGTAAATTTGAAATTTTATGACCAATTAACTGTGCTTTTGTTACCATTCAGCAGGTGTCTGCAACGACACACACAGCCCTTTTATTATTACAAGAAAATAATGTATTTAATGATAAAGTTATCACCAACTAATTATGGATATATCCCACATTCAGCGATAGTAGGCAAGGGAAACAAATTATACAAAACCAATATACTACAGCTCCAACATCTTTTGCTTAATATACATGAGCAGCTTAATTTTTATTTTAAGTGTTTCTTTATTTGTATTTTAGACGTAATTTGCGCCAAAAAAATTGCTGCAGATTTCCTTTCACCGGCACCACCGATACAGCAAACTGCTTTACCGTCCATTCTTTAGTAGACTAGGAATCATATAATTTTGCAGCATGACACGCACCCCTTTGACTCTAGATTCTCAATCGTTGTGGCAGTCTTTGATATAAAATCAGACGCTGAAGCGTAAATTTAAGTCCTACTGGATGTCTGGTCTATACACAATAATACGCAGATTTTTCTTAATTCATCGTTGATACCAAATGTCGAATGTGTGCTAAAAGCAAGTATTTATAAGCTGATGCGTTGAAGTGAAGATATGATCTCGTACAATGTTGCTCTTTTAATTTTGTTTTAAAAATAAGTAGATGCAAAATGAATGAATGCTCTCAAAAAGATTAATCAGGTATGCATTGTGTTTTACTATATGGTGGTAAACATCTGCATCTCCGAGATTTTATTTTTCGTGCGAGCCTAGTTAGATGTACATAACCTTAAACGATATGTCAAGTAAACTCAAACAGATAGAACATCTTCATTCGAAACCACTCTTAAAATGCTAATTTTTTTTTTTTTTCAAAATTTTCGATTCTCACAAAAATGATTAACAATTTGGACCAAAGCTGCCATATATTTAGATTTATTTGCATTGAAGATTAGTTCATTTGATATTACTGATTTATTTAATTTATTTAGGATAAGAACTTGTGTAAATAATTTATGTAGTTCCTTTTTACGTAAGGAATGTTGTATCATTTTTAAATATCGGGTATGCCATAAAAGGTGCGGAGCAAATATTATGTATATAACAGTTTAAAACGAAGTTTATTTCAAACAAGTATTTGTTTATGTTAAAAGCGATTTCCAAGATATTCGTTGTTACTTCTTTGAATTTTTAGTTCCATATTTTCTTATTTCCTTATTTCTTTCTTATTTTCTTATTTCATGCGATGTCATGGGAAGGGTATGCAACTTCAAAGTCAGCATTAAGTGTACCGCTTTCAAATATTTGACCAAAAATTCAGTTACCTCTATCTACCTTGTACCTACAAGGAAATCCTTATTGAAACTATTTGTACAAAGTTAATTTCTGTTTGCATGAAGTACAAAGAGTCCGGTGTGTTATATTCACACGACTGTAACCTCTTCAGTATTTTGTATAGCGTTTCTACAAACTATTATTAAAATCTTAATATAGAGAATAAGTGTAATTACAAGAATGTAAGCAATACACGTAATGTATTGGACGTACTCATTACTTTGTGAAATTAATGACAGTGCAACTTATTTCTTAAAACGGGAAAACCACCAGGTAGTTAAACAAAAGGGATCGAGTGAGATGAATCAGGTGGTTTCTTCTGTGATCCGCATTCGGGAGGCCTGAGCTCGATTCCTGTGGTTACATACTGGTGCAAAGGATTTTGTCTAGGAGTTTTTCGGGTCACCAGGCGAATTCTGGGTACGCTAATTACATCCCCGGAGTTTCCTGTCCCTCCATTTCTTCCCCATTATCATTTCACAGCATCTCTCAAATGGTGGTCTATTTCATTATGGAAGTATCGGCGAGAGTCTCGGCGCTGCTTCGCTCGATGAAATGCTCTTGGAAAACATTTCCACCTTCGGTAGGGCGATATCCGGTCACCTGGTGGGCCGTTACCTAATCCGCCGTGTAGGTTGTCTGTTGTACTGGCCTACTGGGGGAGCTTCCAACTGGTAAATAGTACGTAACCTGCCATCTGCACTGTCGTGACTCTATGTCGACCTCCCAATGTCTCATCCTTCCTCCCTGGAAAGCCTCAATTGTGGCTTAGGTACAATAAACCACAGGTTGCGGTGCCGAAACCCCTCTGTAGTAATCCTAATCAAAAGGGAGGGGGAAACAACGACGTTTTATAAACTAGTTTTTGCGGAATGACAGATATATTTAATCTGCCTTGCGTTGTCACGAAAGAACAGAAGAAAAAATATTTTAAGCTACCCCGGATAAAGCAGCGCAGCAACGGAGAGCATAGAAGGTGCTTAGATATATGCACAGCTATTCCGTAACATCGAACAAAAGTGTGACAACTTGTTAAAGGAAAACAGTTGGTACGCGATATTAAAAGCAAGCCTTTGTTGATGTGGAATAAAAAAAGAAGAAATGTGATTAACGATACCAAGAGCTGAGATCTAGGTGTAAGTGTGTGTTTTAAACCCATTTTGTAGTCACTTTAAACATAAGTCACGTCGCAGTTTCACTATTAGCTCTACAGAAGACATTATAATTATAACATAACGTTAAATATATTTATAAATATACATCTTCTTATGCATTTGAAGTATTTTAATTAACCTGAACATTACGAGAGGAACTGAACGATGCCTGAAAAGTTCACCCTACACCAGGCAGTGCTGTCGCGATCACTTGTAAAGTTGGCAACTGTTGATGATGCACCTTGGAGGATCTTAGATTGGTCCTGTTTTAAAAATTAACGCTACGTGATCTTGTAGGGCTTATTTCTGGTTGGGATATTAAAACATTATTTGCCCGCCTCGGTAGCGTTGATGGTAGCGTGTCTGTCTCACGTTCAAGAGGACCCGAGTTCGAATCCCGGTCAGGGTGGGTTACCTGGATAAGGTATTTTCCGTGGTTTTCCTTTATCGTGAAACACGAATGTGTCTAAGCTCCATAGACCACGGACTCGTTTGAGCATCATTTCACCCATTTCAGTCATCGTCCGATATGACTAGAGGTTGGAGGACATAAATTACAACAAAAAACTTGATTACGTCTACATAAGTTTTAATAGGCAGTTAGGTAACATTAATCGACATTATTATTCTATTTTCCACTGCGAAGAACCATACTATTTGTGTCTCCGGTTACAGGATCCTCCTCCTCACGTGCGTAATAATGTCTCTACACGGCGAAGTAATTGTTAGATTCCTAAGGGACGCCGCGTAGAGGATCACCGTTTCGGGTCCCGCATTGGGCATGGGTGTCTGTGTCTATTGACTATTCGTAGGAAAAACAGTAAAGAAATAGAAAAGCTACGTAAACGTAAAAGCGGCAAAAACAAGGGAAAATATATAGATATGTAAATCTGAAAGTATTTATAAAAAGTATAAAGTTTCGAAGCTTCTCCTGCCTACTCACTGATTCCGTTGTCGCTAGCGTTACTGCAATGTTTTTGAAAAACTCTTGCTTGCAACTTCGGAAAAACTCAAGCTTCAATACTAAGTGAGTATTTATCTAGCTGCTCTAGCATTTCGCTTATGATTTATCCTGCTTATACAGACTCACCTATTCACACACACAGACACATATGTACACTCATACATAATCCTCAAGATATCGTATATTTAGAAAACTGAAAAACGTACGTTCCTAATGACAGTTTGAAATGTGATTTTTGGATGAAGCACAACACTTCCTACTAACTGTGGGAATTAGTAGGGAATGAAGTGAACGTACACTTTAAAATTTAATGTGTTTGATTAAATACATATTAGAGAAACAGAAAAGAAAACAATAATTACTTCTGTGTTGATGAACAAATTTAATGCCTCTTTCCGTACTATACCCACGAATTTGGTCATATACTGCCAATTCCTGAGCAACTTTCAAGAAGGCCTAAGTACCTTTTTATAAGTTTAATTATTGTTCGCTAGTTCTTTCACAGTGTCAATCCCTAAAAAATATGTATCCAGGCTACGTCTAAAGCACAGAAGGAGCCGATTCGTGTATAGCAATGGTCAGATCAACAACAAATTAGCCATCATTTGCGATACTGCTATAATATCGTTGGCTGGGGGCGTGTACTACACAGACTATTTATTCCTTCGCCTTGAAGAGGTCAGATAAACCCGTAGTTATTTTATATTTTACAAAGCAAACTAATATTCCTATTGCAGTTAAAATATAATTTTTGAAACAGTCCGATGTAAAATGCAATGTGTTTAATTTAAAGCTATTATAATCTATTTTGCAATTATTTATTTTTTCTCGTAATATAATTTTACATTAGTAAGTATGGCTTGCACTGTGGTCACGGTTTGGTATACTGTCCACAAGCAACTGTCACCTTGGGATTTTCGTCTTTATCTCTGGTCGTTAGGCAAACACTGCGATGGTTTCTCATTTAACACAATTCCCTTTGAATTATTTCTCTTTTATTACATTTCCTTCTCATATTTGAGGCTTTGAGCCAAGAATTCTTAGGGACTTCCCCATGGCTGTAGCCTGGGTCTGCCATGGCACCTTCACTTCATTTGTTCCTCCCGTGTGTGTAGCCGCGAAAGATCTCCAGGGCTCGCACTTCGTTTTATGTTCCAGACGTGTTTTTGTTATTTTTTTAATTTATGGCTTTTGAAATTGAATAATCTCTACTAAATATAGATTCAATAACTATACACCATTCTCCATTGTTTATTTGTATTTATTTGTTATTTCTCTTCTATTGTTTGCGTTTTTCTGTTTTTTGTTGTTTGTTTTTACATCAATATTGTTTCACTCACAATTATTATCGTTAAATCATGTGGTAGTGATCCTGGAATACGCAACACACTCGTAGCGTCTGTTCCTCACTTTACATTAAAGATGGTGTCACTGCGCGAATTGGACGTAAATGAATACGTTTATTATGGTCCTGATTATCCCTGCCAACGTACCACGCGCAACACGCACTTCGTCATTTCTCTATTACATCTATCTCACATTCTCTTATGTGATAAATTAATTAAGCTCCACATTAATGCACACATAAATTAACCACTGTTGAATACTATTTTAATAATCGCATGCATTGGACAACATTGTTACACTGTCCTTTGAAATATGCAGAAATGTTTGCACAATGTCATTAAGGCATACAATTTGTGTCCCTCTCTGTCACTCTTCTCCCCTCTCTTCTCCGCTCTCTCTCTCTCTCTCTCTCTCTCTCTCTCTCTCTCTCTCTCTCTCTCTCTCTCTCTCTCTCTCTCTCTCTCTCTCTCTCTCTCTCTCTTCCATTTTTCCATTGAAGTATCTTTCCCAAAATATTTCTTCTTATTGTTTTGAATTTTGGTTATTTTTAATATGATGTTTGTTTTTTATGTTCTCCCTTCCTCACCAATGCCTGTAATAAGAGTCGCTCGGGTTCTCTCAGAGCGAGGGAGCCAAAGTATTTGACCTGAGATACCAGGGTTGAGGGTTCGGCCCAACGCCTGGGATGATGAATTGAATCATGGAGCAATTCGTGGAATGATAGTGGGAGAATCCGAAAGACCAGGGGGAAACCCACCCCAGCGCCATGTTGTCCAATGTGATGCCTTCATTTCGTTATTTAGCTGGCAATGAAAACAAAGTATTTTGAAGCCATTACACTGAGGCGCCTCTTAAAACATTTGACTATCACTTAAACCTAAAGACGATTGTAATACCTACTCACATTCTACCTAGGAATAAATATGGAAAAAGAGTGTTTCTGCCAATTTTAATCTCGATTAAGGGGAAATGATGGAATAATAAGTGTCTATAAAAATAGTTTGTACAGCAGTATGAAGAAAAAAGTCATGAAACGCACAAAGATACATTTAAACGAGGTAATATTTTATTCTTCATTCCAAATATGGTTGTTTAACTTTGTAATTTTCACATGCCAATAGCAGTTTAAACAAATTTCAGTCATGAATGTGCTAACAAAGCGTAAAGGTCTCACATTCTCTAAAATTTTAAAATATAACTTTACCATATAAGATTCCATCTGGAATAATACAAGTGTGTTTGCCAATACTACAAAGGGAACTTGTCAGAAGTTTCGCGCATTTGAACATGTGGTATCGATTAAAATGGCAAATACAGAGCTCTTATCGGACACACTTTATCACCATACACGTGTGTCACGGAAGAGATAACGAAAGCTGTTAATCACAGGGGCTGGCCGAAGTGGAAACACTTCTTGACAGGAAGTAGTTATTCCCAACATGTTTCAGTATTGTTGCTTGCCAGTTTAGTACATTAGTTAATTTGTATGTTGTTCGACTGCTTTCTCGTGTTAACTCAATGCCTCGTGAACGTTGTGACAGTGGACACGTAGGCAACAAGTGGAAATACCTTCATTTAAACAGCCTGCTGCCGAACTTTCAGTTCAACAGCTCTTCAGCTCCTCTTGAAATAGCACATACTGCATTTCAACATACCATAAAGGTGTGGACACTACAATCTGGGTTCTCTGCAGCTGCCTGTTCTCATTTCCTTCCTAATTCAAATTGCCAAACTACTGGTTCATATTAAGGATAGTTATTGGTCTGAAACCATCTCGAAATTACTTGTAGCTCTTCTACCACTATCTAAAGTGAATGGGAGAAGCGAAATTTATATGTCAACGCAGATACACACAAACTCCTTGAGACCAAAAACTTCAACGTTATATTTATAATCTTCACTCACTCAAGTAACAATTTTTATGATTGTTTTATTCTTCTATGTCATGTTGCTGAAGATGAATATTTGCACATTTTAATGCATATTTACTTGTAGATAGAATATAAATTAGAGGTATATCATTGTTAGTGATAAAATTGAAATAATTTTCGTTGATTGAATAAAAGCTGATAATTTCTTTTGCGGAATACAGCGATAGTAATTTTTAAGTGTTAGTAGCTACGTGATTCTCAGGATATTACGACATGTTTGAAAGACATGGAGGGAAAAAACTTATAACCACTGCATAAATTTTTTAAAAAAGCATTTTCAATGCATTAACATGGCAGCCCAAATCTGTGGTGAGGGGTTAGCATACCTGGCTCAAATTCAAGGGGGTGAGCTACCTTGGTGAGTTGTATGGGGTTTCCCCTCATCCTGAAAGATGAATGTCGTGTAGCTCTAAACTCTTTCGAATCCGGGTTCATTGAGGATCATTTCAGCAGTTTCATTGATTTTCCGATATGACTTAACGTTGGAGAGCGTTAATTAAAAGAGATAATTAATAAGGAATTTCTCATATGTTTAGCGTCACAAAAAATATTTATCGTAACTTATGTGCTAGCAACATATACATCTTTATTTGTCAAGAGTTTCTCTTAGTCCTTAAGGTTCACCGTTTAGGTCATCCAGAACGAAGAGGACTTCAGAGACTGTTCAAGAATTTTAAAGATGTATACTTTATTTGTTATGATTATGAAGTAAGCATATGGTATTTTAATTAAAGGTGATATACACATTTTCAAAACAACTGAAACTTTGATTTTTTTGTAAAGGGCAGCTTAGAGTAAGGTTTTTTTCCCTGATAACTTTTGATAACGCATCTCACCAGATGCTGAGCATAAATACTAAGTTTGTTATTTAAGAGATTTAATTTTTAGCTCTTTCATTTCATAAACACACAATACAAACACAAAAGGATATTAAATTAATTGGGAGTCGATTAATGACACTAAACAACACTTACTTTTAAATTTTCTCGGAACTAGTTTCAGAGGCCTTCCCTCTATCTTCAGCCGGACATCGACTGGTTCTCATTGGTGTAGCTGGCAATATTTTGTCATCGGTCTCCTCTGGTACTGGTTCGAGGAACTTGCTGAACAAATTTTTCTGGGGGATGTCGAAATTGAATACTTTGTTCCTATTTTTTGTTCCTAGAAATAAATTTTAGTAAAATCGTTTCTGCAAATGCTTGTCATGATTTACGTTGAGCAGATAGAAGGACACCTTTGTTAAAGAGTGAATAGGAGAAGCAATGTGAAATTGACTATTTTTGTGAGATTATACAACTATATTGAAAATGTAGATAAGAATGCAAGTGTAATGACATACTTTATGTTGAAATTTTTCCAGCATCAGAAAGGATAAAACACATCGTATGTAATGTTGGATGTTTATTTTAATCCGATTTCTGTCCAGTAGCAATGGAGAATGGTGGGTAGGTTATAATTAATCCTCCCTAATTTGCTATCCCTCCATTTCATCTCCATTCTCATATCACATCATCTCTCATCCTCTAGGGTAGAAATATCGGCGGGTGTCTCAGCATTGCAGGGCAATTTGAAATGCTCCTTCTAATATTTCCTCCTCCAGTAGTACGGTCTCCCAGTCTCCGAACCCGGCCTGATGTGGTCATTTCGGAACCACAGTAGGGTGGAATGTGGCACTGGCCTGCCGGTAAGTTTCCATCTGGTAAAATGTAGGGACCCTGCACTGTCGAGACTCCTTGGGATGGCGGTCCTACGTCTCCTCTCGTCCCATCCTTCTTCCCGTGTGGGGGGCATAGATACAATAGACCAAGTTTGGATTTCCGGCCGAATCTCCTTCGTAGCGTAGTCCAGCCAAGCACTGATTCCTGACCATTTAAAAGTCAATATTAATTGCTTTAAATAAACTAGTTGGGGAATAAAGTTCTAGACGGTAGTGTGTCTAAGCTCATTATTGTAAAAGGCACAACTTATGGCGGTATTTTTTTTTTCATTTTAAATTTCAAATAAATATTGTGACATAATTTGGCTACAAAAGTGATTATCATGCATATGCAAAGCAAAACATCCCCACATTATGCGATTCTCAATTACTGTTAGTTTCAATATTTTCCGTTTAAAACCAACATACCCAATTTCTCAACTTTTCAGCACTAGGTTTGCAGAAACATTACTTCCAAATCCCGTATTCTGGTTCATTTCTGGCTCAAAAATGTATTTCTAATGAGCAGCATCTTCTATCAAATCTGAGAGTTTAATGCATATGTGTGTTAATTTTAAACTCAAAAAGTAAAAATAAAAAAGGGGGGAACATTAATAGATATTATTAATGAGCAGTTATTTCAGAGAGAAAGGAGACATGCTAATGATACGAGGATAATGCATGTGTATAATTTTCTGATTACCACAGGAGATTATTTTATATTTTATTTAATTATAATAATCATTGCAAACAATTTATATCACGATTGTTAATGGTTACCGAAGCTTGCAACCCACAGTGTTGTACACAACAACCACACCAGTCTCCTTGATGCCTAGATGGTAGCGTAGATGGTAGTATGTCTGCCTCACGTTCAAGAGGTCCCGAGTTCGAATTTCGGTAAGGGTGAGTTACATGAATAAGGTTTTTACCGGGGTTTTCCCTTATCCTGAAAGACGAATGTCAGGTAACTCTAAGCTCCATGGACTCCGGACTCATTTGAGTATCATTTCACCCATTTCATTCATCATTCTCGATATGACTTAACGTTGGAGGACGTAAATTACAAAAAAAAAATGTCTCCTTGTTACAGAGCAGAACGATGGGTCCGTGGTCACTCCTCATCTCTCTACACGCTTGTCTATACGTTCCTCGCCCCCAACTCTCCTATTCCTACATTGCACACGGCAACGCTTGGGGCCACCTGGTTGCGGTCCATTACATGAAGTTTAGCATTCGTGTGATTGTTGTTGTAATCTTAATTGTTTTGGTATATAAGGTAGTGCAGTCTTAAAGTGAATAGTGGATTATTTATTGAAAAGTCCCTTTCATTCATTAAAGGTAACAGAAACATTTGAAGCCCGCCTCGTTAGCGTAGATGGTAGCGTGTCTGCCTCACGTTCAAGGGGTCCGAGTTCGAATCTCGGTCAGGGTGAGTTACCTGGATAAGGTTTTCCCCGGGGTTTTCCCTTATCCTGAAAGATGAATGTGAGGTAACTCTAAGCTCATTTGAGCATAATTTCACCTATTTCATTCATCGTCCGATTTTACTTAACGCTGGAGGACGTAAACTGGAAAAAAATAAACATTTGAAATTAAACAAATGGTGCATAGCAAAATCTTTAACATTTGCGCAACAGGAAACCAAAACGCAGAAGATTTTCTAAAACAGTTTAGTAAGAAATCGTGCTTTATAATTTTTTGATTCAGCTTTGTTTGGAATTCGTGAGGAAATTCGAAGATACCAGGTTGATGATAACTTCTCCTCCGTCAAGAGGAGAAATGAACAATCATCTAAATGAAAGGACGAATCAAATAGTCTCATATATTCAATACTGTTCCATTATTCCTCCAAAGAAATTTATTAGTTTCAGAGAAAATTTCCCTGCTGACTGAGAAAATTTGCATCAAACTACAATCCGATTATCTCCCTACGAAAAGTTAAAGTCAATGATTTATTATAATGATATATTCAGAGATATTATTTCTGTCTTGATTTTATTAGTTACCTACTTGGTCTTTAAACATATATAATTTTTCGTCATACATCTGCCATTGCAGTGTTATTGGCACTGCAGCTATAGGTCAGCTGTTTTAAAAAGTATAACTCCACTTCTGCTTTCATTATAAGCATCTTCATATCTGTCCCCACCAAGAAAATTGCTGACGAGCCGCCACTATCTCCAAGTTACGTTCTATACCATCTGCGGCCTTAAGTGTTCGCTGTCACGGTTCGTAAAAAGGGTGTACCAACCGAAATTATCTGTACGACTGAGGTTGGCATACAAAATTTAAGGAAAACTGTAGCTTATGCCCTACACGGTTAGTGGCATACGGTAATATGAGCTTCATCCTTCTCTTATTCCTGATAGTGTCTACGATGAAACTGAAAGAAGCATTTGTGCTTTTCCTGGTTTCTCAGTTCCTTACTTTTGGGATTTTAGCCTTACTTGTTTTGGTATTTTCCTTAATCGTTTTTACTGTTCCTTAAACCTTAAACTTCTCTGGAACTCAATCCAGCATGTTAGGAAGGATAGTGTGACTTTGTGGGTTCGTGAAATTAAAAGTCCAGTTGCACAAACTAAAATGGTCTTTATTTCCACCGAATTACAGTTGGTACACATATCACACACAGTTATGTAACACACACAATTACGCAACACTTACAATTACGTAACACTCGCTACTCAGCGACAACCTGCTCTCTCGATCCGTCTAAGAACTCAGGACTGAGAACTGAGAACTGCCTGAGTCGTCTAACGCGCCGCTTAGATAGCCAGATCGCTGCATCTCGAAGCTTCGCGGCTCGGAACAATGATCCTGATTGTTCGAGACGTATGTGGGAGGCGAAAGGTGGCTCGTGATACTTTTGTAACAATCCCCTCAGTGAGCGCCCAAGATAAATGGGTTGGCGTGGCCTGAATGCCTCCTGTCCTCCACCCAGCTGCCAGTTGGTCGTGCCTTCCGATAACTGGGTGACAATAGCAACATAGCAGGGGAGAAAATACAGAGCTGCCGCGCTTGTGTAATTCCGAAGGTTAATTTTATTACTGGGGCAGGTGTAAACTCGAAACTTTACTTTCTCTGCTTGCCATTCAAACCTTTAAGTTCCACTCTTTTAGCTCTAATCGATGGGAATAAGCAAGTACTCGTGTTCCATATAATAATCTTTAAACAAGCGAGGCTCTTAGGGGCCCGTCTAATGATTCAGACTTGTTATAAATCAACCCTAGGATATTAAAACTCGTATTGGCTGCTCGAAACTGTAGTTTCCTCACCTACAAATCCTTTAAAAATTTAGTAACGTAGGTCAGCCAGTTGCTACAGAAATCACTACAGAGCTGAAGTGTATGGCCAGAAACATAGAAATTGAGTCATAAGTGTAAAACTTGACTAACGGAATAGACATACCACAGCGCTAATCATTGTGACGTGGTACATAATAATAGTCTGAAATATGACTAACATTGTATGCTATTATAATATAACTGCACCTTTTGTACAAATTTGACGAACAAGTTTTTGTTTGTCTGCAAACAAAACTAGGCAACTGTAATCTAAGTTCATTGGGCCAAGACCGTACTGGGAGAATTAGTAACTTCAGTTCACACCGCAGCCTCTGTGATGCTACAATTGTCTGGAACAACCAAACAAACGCCAGAAGTGTCCTGAAACTTCGATTTTATAAAGGTTCTTTAACATACCAGAAAATCCGCTCAGTGGACCTGTTGCTTAAAAGAACATGTGAAAGTCATCGTTTATATATATATATATATATATATATATATATATATATATATGTACGTATGTATTTATGTCCGTCCGTCTGTCCGTCTGTCTGTCTGTGTGTATAGTTAGTGATACATGGTATGTATATTCAGGGCTTTTAAGAAAAATTGCACAGCTACTTTGCATAGAAGTTTTTCAAACTTTTGATTTTTTCAAAAAGTTATTCTTGGAAAATGAAGTGTTTGTCTTGGTACTCCTAGATTACTATTCGTTCTGGATGAATCTTGCATAATGCAAAATAGAGACAAACGTATCTTACAGACCTTTAATCACATTACACACACCACATATGTAAAATGTACTCTTTATTTTAAATTAATTTTTTTCCATCCTCTGAGATATACCTTGTTATTGGTTCAAATATATTATACTTTTCTGAAATAGAAAATCATTGTTTGTTTTGCTTCCCTTAATTTACTTTTTATACCGATCATGCCACGAGAACAATTTTCAAGTCAAGTTACTAAAAGCTGTTAAAAATGCAACTGTCGCTTATTTTATTTTAGGAAATATGGGATAAAGGCGTTTCTAAAAGATATGGTTGTCTCGGATAACGTTAATTAGCTAGAGGCATAGGCTTTATAAGAATAACTTTTTGCGGAAAGAGTAGAAAAATCATGCCGATGTAGCACAAAAGTTTCTTTTCTCCTTATCATGCAAGTAGAGCAGAATTGCAAAACTATTATACAGCATCTAGTTCTTACATGATTTAACTTTCGCTGGAGCCTATATTAGTATTCTTCTATTCCCGTTACATCTGCAGGGAAGTGATATAATAAAATATAATAATACATAAATTATATAATATATATATGTTTATATAATATATAAATATTATATACTATAATGATAAAATGCAATCTATAAATATTTATTTGAACTAATGCCAACGGGTGGAGAAATGTATTGAATGTAAGACATTTGAGTATTTTTTCTAAGGCATAAAAAATCATAAAATAAACCATATAACATTATGGTTATACAAAAATGACAAAACTTATTCGAAATTTCAACATATTTTAATTAAAGGAAAGGGGTCATGATGAAGTGTGAGTGTGTAGTGTTTTAGGGCCCGTCGACAACAAGGTCATTTGGGCCCGGGGTTATGATGAATATAACAGCCTAAAATGGAGAATGATATCATTGGGATATATGGAGATAGTGAAATTTGGACTGGGATACTATGCCAGAAATAGGTTTAATTTTCTTTAATATTGTTATATATGCGACGAATGTCACATTTAAATGATAAAAAGGATGTCTAACGACCTTTATGGGTTTTTGTCGATTTATTTTCCTATGCCTTTGATATTTCTGGACACATAAATTCTGTGCTTAATTATCACACACCACTTACTAAATTTTATTACAATTTCCATTGGTGCTACAGCGTTATGTGGAACTGGGATATAAAGGGTGTTTTCTCTTAGGAATTATTCCTGTAGCTACTAAACTAATTTAACTTCAGTGTAAGGAGTTTAAAGCTTCTTCAGTAGATACAGGATGTTTGGATGAGAAGTAAAATACTCATATATAGCTGAAATAAAGTAAGAACTTAGGTTCAAATGTCATTGCACAATACATACAAACTTAATTATCGCTTTTATTTCCGGATGCTCTTTAGGTGCTGTGATTTGCAGCGCCCCATTCTAAATTGCGTGTAAATGACTTTAATTTTTCTCATAAGCCTGTGTATTAGGCTTGAAATTCTTTTACCGCTGTAATTGTAAGACAGGAAGTAATCAGCTTTACTTCCCTTCCGAAGAAATACCCGTGACCCCAGAGACTAGCACTTCTACTCTTACACAATTGAGGACAATTAATGTATTAATGTAGAGGAGATTAATTTATTGCGTTAAAGTATTTAATGATCGTTTGACACTAAAATCAGACTTTGAAGGCTATTTAGTATATTCATGTAATTTTTAATGAAAATGGCTTAATATTTTATAGGTGGTCATTAAAATTTAAAATCAATAGTTCGAAGGGATGGCCATGTAAGCATTAGTTGGGTTAGAAGTGTTTTATGCAAAATCCTGGCATTGCACCCTAGGCAGGTGGTGAACGAAAACGTCGAGCTTGGGAATAAACCGCCATTATTTGTTATTATTTATGCTGTTCATCAATTCATGGGACTATGTGTGTGTGCGCGTGCGTGCATTTTTCACCATGATCAGCATAAATAAAAGCGAAGTATACCGAACCTAATCCCTGTTTCACTTAAGCTTGCCCCGTATCTCTCAACGGTCACGTGTCCTTATCACATCTCATTGGCTGCTGTTGTAGTATAGACTGTTGTGCGGTAAAAATCAGTTCGTTATTTAACATGGAAGAGAATTATCATATTCATATTTTCATTTTCGATTAAATATATTACGCAACAGATTTGATTTTTCTGAAATGCATGTTAATTCTTAAACAAAGTATAGAGGAGGTTCCTTTGCCTTCAAGACCGACTTTTATATGACACGATATCACGTGCTTTAGCGCTAGTGGTGACATATTTATTTATGACCTTTATCACTGACCTTGTTTTGAATTTAGTCATATATCGCCATTCGAAGGTGTATTATGCCGAGTGCGAGAGCTAATTTTATTGATCGTTTATTGCGCGTGTACTTATCATATGTATAATGGCAGAGTCTACCGCCAGTTTTTCGCTGAAACATCGCAAGGGAAAAACTTTACAAGGCGGCGAAAAAAGAATTGTGCTGCATGTATTTAATGCACTCACAGAGAAGAATCCGTCTTTATCAGTGAGAGAAGTCGAACACCTGTGCTCTGAACTTGCAGGTGTGAGTGCTAGATGCGCAGGAACATCGCGACATGAAATTGAGACAACAGGAATATTGATATTGCTGTGTGGCGAAGACGTTATTTTAGTACAATCAGACTGTACCGGGATACAAGTAGCAAAATATACTACCTAAACGGGACTTGGGTGAATGAATGAGACACAAGTATGGCGTGACAGGACTTTTAAGACTGAAAGACAAGCATTTTTGCAAGGTATGTGTGCTGGTTTAAAAACATCCCAGTGGAAAAGGTAGAAGGCCTTTCATTATAAACTTGTTTCAGTTTCATTGCTCATTCATTCAGTTTCAACTTGTTCAGTTTCATTATAAACTTCTCTTTTCGCATGCCTACATATTCTTATTTGTATGATTTTATCTATCTTCCTGGCTATTATTATGACGTTTACTGCAGTTTTAAATGTGAAGGGAAGGCACCGCCTATGGCCTATGACGCGAAAGCATTAGCCAATAATGGTGTGGGGGAAGATAGTTGCACGCGGAGTGATTACATGTCAGCGGGACAAGGTTATATGAAACAGAGATTAGTATCAATTTAGATTGGATTAGACTACGGTAAGGAGATTCGGCACTACGACCACTCTTGTGCTATTGTACCTATGCCCCAAGTGCAGAGAGCAGGGTTCCTAAACTTTACCTGTTGGAAACTACTTGCAAGGCTGGAAACGGCCACACTAGACCGAGTTTGGAAATGGGAGAGGAAGTTTACTCAGAGTATATCATGCTACCATGCACTGTCGAGACACCTCGCGACTCTTCTGCCTTGAAACAGACCACCAGTTAGTTAGTAGATGGTGTGAAAAGATAATGGAAATGAAATGGAAGGACAGGAAATATTTGGGATGTAATTAACCAAACAAGCATTGGTATGGCGACCCGGGAAAACCCCTCAAAAGCCATAGGTCACGTAGGTCAGCCACAGGTCCGAACCCGTGCCTCCAAAATGCCAAGTACAGACGAAACCGCCTGAGCCATCCCACTCGGGCGGTATTCAAGTTAGGCATTTGCATGCCATGTTTGCAAAGGTTTCAAGAAAATCTTCAATCGAAACTCTGTTTATATTGAAATTGTTTATTTTCTCATAAATGACTGTAACAACATTATATGAAATGCCCTATCTTGTGATATCTTCTGGCACATTAATCGCGTATCTTAAATTGTTTTGGAATAACTTTAGAAGTCCTCTTCATTCCAAATGACCTTCGTGTATGACCTTCATTCAATGTCAATATCGTTAGAGCACCCAATTTCTATCAATTATATTGGTAGAAAAACCATTTTCGAGATTATATTCGTTATTGTTTTGCCACTACAAATAATACCTACTGTTCTCAGATACAAACTTTTATTCTCCGTAGTTTTATCCACAGGCGATGGAAAAGTATATCATGTAGTGATCGGTCTTATAAAAGATTTGAGACTATCCCTTAAGGCTATAAAGTTCTTCTGTTTCTGTTATCCTTTAAGAAAACATACAATAAAACTATTGTAAAACGCTTTTATTCCGACTAACATGAAGTAGACAGAAGAGTAAACATTTATACGAAAATTTATACAAGAGTGAACAGAAAATGTACTTAAGCACAAACATCAGATTTATCTGAAGAAGATTAATAATTTGTATATCATATTAAATGAACCTTGTTTAGGAACGTATTTTGTCACAGTAAAAAATAAAATGTAAACTTAAACTTAACTTTCATGTTTCAATACAGAGCCTTATTGTATATTGTATTGGTAAGCATACTTTGTTGATTGGAGATGTATAAGCTGTATAAATTTTATTTATAAAGAATTCACTGTGACGGAATACTTTTAATTTTTGATAAATTATGTGTAGAACTTCCACTTATGAAAAATTTTCTTATTCATTTTGTACGAGTTCATTTTTTATGTTATGGATAAAGTGGTATGATTACATTTTACGTCAACAACATGTGACCTGAAGGTTGGAAACAATTAGAGTAAATACAAAATAAGAATGAGCATGGGTTGAGCCAATATAGTTACCCCATCGCCTTGGTGTTGCCAGCTCCACGGCAAGCGGGCGACAGAGAATTGAAGAAATATGTCTTTGTCTCAACCTAGCAAGTACACAGATGCTGAGATGTACAATGATACAATGCTGACAGAGAAGTTCGCTTAATATTTCAGCATGTGGATGAGAACATACACAATGACGATCGCACAATCTGAACTTCAAAACCTTGAACTGGAGAAGAGTTTGCTTATATAGCTATCGTTTATATGCACTCAAAACAAAATGATTCATATGAGATGCGCTCTATGAAAAAATGTGTTTGCTACAGTGAAACAAAGTAGTGGCATTTCAACGATTTGTGAATATAATTTATATTTTAACTATGCCGTATTTGTATATAATTGCTAAACATATTCATGCTCCTATTCATGAATTTGCACATAATGAATTGAATAGACTTCTAATTAGTGTAAATAAAGAGGATTTTTGTCGAAATATTGGGCATTAGAAAAGAGCTGTAACGAGCTTTAAACAAAGTTTTGTTTCATTAAAATACTTAATAAATACGGAAGATATGAATGTGTATTTATGAAGCATTTGTACACTTTAAGTCATATCGGACGATGAATTCAATGGGTGAAATGATGCTCGAATGAGTCCGGGGTCCATAAACTCAGAGTTACCTGACATTCGTCTATCATAATAAAGGAAACTCCGGAAAAAATCTTTATCGAGGTAACTCACCCTAACCGATATTCGAACTTGGGACCTCTTGAACGTGATTCACACACGCTACCACTTTCGCCACCGAGGCGGGCATTTTACACTATGAAAATGACGTACTAATGTTATAGATTGTGCGGAAAAATGTTAGTCTTGTAGCAACAATATCGCTTCTTTCAAGCTGAAATTTGCAACCATCGTGTGTTCTACTATATTTGAACCAAAGATATTTCAGAATATTATGTATAGAAGATACAGAATCCGTATACTCTATTTCCCCCCCCCCTCATTAAATTGGTCAGCCTTTTGGCAGTTGGATATGCACCATTGTCATATAAATCATAAATTGTTCTACGTGAAACAAACTTTTGAAAATTGTCTAAGTTTGGTGGCACCATTTTTAGCTGCCTGATGTTTCCCTGGAGATCTTAATATGGAAACTTCTAATTTGGTAAACTGTATGCCTTCTTTAACAATGTTCGCCACAGAATGAGCACTCACGTGACAAGTTTGTAACATTAATTTTCGTCTCTGAGTGAAATTTGAACTTTCGAAAATGTCTTTGACATTTTCTTGAAAAAGGAATACACCTTAACAAAAATATTTGTAATATACTTATGTAAAATCATACGAGTTGTTTCACAGTTACTACTAGGGGCACCAGCACTAGGCTTGCTAAGTGGTATATCTACTAACTTTAAAAATACGTGTGCGCTCTTAAAAGATCACTCCTTCACTGAATGTAAGATACAAAATGCGACTGCAGCATCGCATGTGTGTACTTTCCTTCACTGAGAGTTAAAAATTCTTTCCTTTCTAGTCAAGTGCCTTATCTTTTCATATCTCCGACACCAGATTTCCTATAAACACGGGGTTTAGACAGTAATCCTCAGAAAAAATAGTTCGTAATATGGGAAAAACAATGTAATTCTTTAATTGGTATCTTTAGAGCGCGCAAAGAAATTTGCCGCTTGCTTGGGCAAAGCGAGCCAGTATGCGTGCTTAACTGTACAACTTTACACACATCGGAATGGCTAGTAGCCATAGAACAACCACGCCTAGCCCCGCCTTCTGTTCATTCCTATTTTGTAGCTACCTTAGCGCACTATGGCAAATGTAATGTGTATGGCTAGAATTACAATGTATTATGTCATTATACCATAAAAGAGTAGCACTAGACTTGAGAAAACCAAGGTTTTCGTCCAACAGCTTAAAATCTAAATTAAGACCGCTACATGGTGTTGATAGCTTTTCAGGAGTGCAACATGCTATCTACGACCGTAGCTCAGCAAATTATTAAAAAGCATAGACACCCCAAATTGGAAAAACCGCTACAAGAAAGTTGAAAGAAAATGATTTGATGTAGAGGTGGATCAGGTTCCAGTTCCTTATGGACGTACCAAGTTGCTAATAATCACAAGAGATTGGAGAAATGAACAATGGGCGCTATGTTCAGTTCACAGATGTAGACCTATGTACTTTTATTTGCCCTCACCTGATGTATGTGAAAAATTAGGAGTGAAGGATAGTTTAGATTTTCGCTACGCTCCGTTTCGAAAAGTTGTCGTGGTGGAATGATGCTGTGGGCGGAGGTTACTATGGATGCTTATGAGTTCACTTTGGTAGAAAATGGAAGTCTAGCAGCTCATAGGTATCTCGTAAATGAATATTTGGTTGCTCATGTTGTATCGCTTGCCCCATTTATAGGCAATAATTTTCTTTCACAGAACGATAATGTACCTCCATATATTGCCGATGTGGTGAAAAATTATCTCTATGAACTGGGAAACCAGTTGGAGCATGGCCAGCAAGGAGTACTGACTTAATACATATTGAACATGCTGAAATAGTATATTAACAAAGGACTACTACTACCAGAAACCAACGGCCGTGCCGTGGCTCAGTGGTTAGACCGCTTGGCTCTCACCAAGGCGGCCCAGGTTCGATCCCAGGCGACCGCAAAGTGAGATTTGTGATGGACAACACGGCGCTGGGGCGGGTTTTCTCCGGGATCTCCGGTTTCCCCCGCCATCTCATTCCACCGGTGCTCCATCTTCATCTCATGTATCATCAGTGTCATCGCCTGCGGTGCCGTATGTAGTAAAAGCGGGCGTTAAACACTACACATTTCATTTCTACCAGAAACCATATAGGCGTTAAGGAAAGCAATTTTTAAAGAATTGGATCATATTCTTCAAGAAGACATTGCTAACCAATTTGATAGAATGCCAAGACTATGAGTGCAGTTACTCAAAGTCGGAGGCCGTACCATCCATTACTAAAATACATCACGGATGTTTCAAGCACCTAAAATGTGCTTACAGTTACAGCTATTGTTCTACTTCCTGTGTAGATGTTACACTCAGAGCCAACTCTTTGTTTATATTTGTTGTAATTCAAATTAAATATAGGCTTTTAATAAAACAATATTTTGTTAAAATGAACTTTGTTTCATTTTATAACCCTGAAGAATAAAATATAAGACATGAGAATATACATAAACAAAAGTGTGTCCAGCATTACCCAACCAGAAGCCTGGGACAGTATATTTACCACTTTAATATACTTCTTTTTAAAATTTTGAGAACTTACCGTTGCTGTACTACGACACGAAAAATCATAACTCCTAAAAACTCTGGTATATAGCGGGAAACTTTAGCCCATCATTTAGGGGAAGTTTTGCTCCATAACTTTGCATTACTGCTAAGCATGGCAGCTTCTGTGTGTTCAAACCTTGTGGTTTCTTTTTACCTCCACTCTTTATTTTTTGATATAAATTTAACATTGGCGGTATGGGTTTTGGATGTTCGCTTGAAGCTAAATATATACATTTTATGCTAAACTGTTTAAAATTATATACGAATGTACTACCAAGTGAGTCAGCTGCCACTATTTATCCTTATCAATGCAATACGTAGTTTATAGTCCGTTATGAAAGCATTGACCCTTTTAGCATAAAAACCGTTATTGCAGCTCTGCCCTTCTATTCGGTACTATATGCACAATACGTTAATACATACAGCCCGGAATTAGGACCAAGAAGCTGCGAAACAGTTAAATATACCACGCATACAATACTAGCAAGGTGACAAGCGAATGATTGCCAAAAGAGTGATATTGAATACACGGCAAATGGTCGAGAGGATTACCTGGCCTACTATGGTGATGCAAGGACTATGTTCGAAACAACGTCATATTGCTTTGTACCTTTCTCCTAGTCTTTATGTCTATTATTTTACTAATTTATTCATTGTTGTACTTGGTTCTCTTGTGAGGCAAAGACACAACAATTACAATGCGATAATTAAGGATCTGCAGGGATTAGCTCACTATATATATTGTGCCGAGCTCATTCTACCGGCAGTTAGGAGGGGCCCTTGCCCTTCAAAGAGAGACTACGGGCCAATTTTATCTTTATCTTCAATTAGAGATCATGTTTAACTTTGTGAGTCGTATTACCTTTACCATATTCTGGTGTTTTGAACCATGCTGGCTTTCATATATTTAGGAGCATGTTGAGGACATAATATATATTTTTGTTTTATGCGTAAGTCTTTTGTTTCACTTTAATTTGTGAAATGATTCTAACTTGGTTGAATGGGTTAAGTAGAGTAATGACCATAATTAAATTACCTACTTCGAACTACAAATGTATAACTATCTACCAGTGGAAAACTTGGCAATTATTGTATTTTGTAATAAGCTATAATGTTATAAAAATTTTATTTGTATCACATCAAATTATAGACCCAAAGAGGTAAAATTTTTGAGCTGAAGGTGAGGGATTTGAACAGAACTCGAACTGGCAGAGTGGTAAAATAGCCTGTATAATATCACTGCGCTACCATGAGAGCATAGGCTCCTACTGGAATAAGTAACCGCAAGCCTCAGATTCCACCTCGGATTTTTACACTGTTTGTACAGATTTAAACAGTGTTTTAAGCTCGTTTTGATAGTTTTAACGCAAATAAAAAGTCTGCATCCGCCATTATAGTTACTATATGAGCTAATTACTCTCATAATTTGTGACAAGTGAAAAAAATATGCCTTATACTTAGCACTTTTCGACATGGCTGTAAAACGAAAATACGTGTTGCTTGAAGATTTAAATCCAACAGGTCCCACTGTGTAGATCTGACATATTGTGTTCCAATCTTATTATCAACTGATGCATATGATAGCTTGTTCTTTCAGGGGCGTGTTTAAAGGTGTGTGTGCGTGCGTGCGTGTGTGTGCGCGCGCGCTAACGAATAAAAGTTTCTGATATCGTTCTCTCAAGTTCTCGGTGTCTGAGTAAGATGCTATTGGATTTGACTTAGCGATTGCTTTCTGTCCCATACAACACTTATGCACTGAGTTATCTACCCTTTCTCTGTTAACGCTCTGGAAATCATCTATCAGAAGGCATTCAAGAAAGACGTAAGTCACATTTGCCGCTTAGCTTAGATATAGCAATAAATTATACAAGGACTCGAATATCTCCACACTTAGATCCACATAAGTCCATTGTGCCACAAAGTCCCAGGAGGAAGAGATGAAGTGAAGGAAATACAGTAGGTTACAGTAAATAGGTAGCAGGTTACGGGCACAGCGAAGCGAAAATATCTATTACAGTTCCAGTTTCGAAGTATTATCCCTGTGTTGCAGCTGCCTAAAGGGACCGCCAAAGTACCGGTTCACCCAGCAATCCTCAAGCGTCCGTGGGAAACGGCGCTGTCTCTTTGAATCATTATACGCCACGAAGCTAGTAGCACATCTGAAATATGATTAAGAAATGGAATGAAAAGTAAATTGTGGAAATGAAGTCGTAATAAATACGAAAACAGTCCAGCATTGGCTTACCGACTAGGGAAGCCATAAAAGGTCAAGGTCAGAGTGAGCGGTCGAAGGTAATCGAACCCGGAACTCCCCCATACGAGACACACACGATGCCACTGGACCATTTCTTCGCTTTGTTTAAAATTACTATGTATAAGAGAAAGCATGTAAGTTCAGTCAGTCACACTAGCTAAAGGTTGCTTGAACATACCAAAATGTTTTACATATATCCTCAAACGACTATACAGTCTCGTTGTACAAAACCATTTCTGTAATAGTTCGTTATTGCTTGCTTGAATAAACGACGTAATTTTACATATTTTATCAAACTGTATTATTTTCACAGTCGAAGTTGGTGTGAGAAAAGTCCCATGGCCATGCAAGCGACAAAAACAGAAAAAAAATATATATTCCAGCGGATATTCGTCGCCGTTATGCTAACCTGGCTGAAGCAGCGCAGTTATTCCGAGTGAGAGTACTTTATGAGAGCCATATTTTTCTATATAAAGTCGCTTTTTGCAGTCCCTTTTTTCTCGCCCTAACGAGGAAGTATGGATACTAGCTCTTTTTCTGTGCCTTCTGTTCTTCATTTTCATGCCGGCCATAGTGCCATCACATATGGCTCTCGACTTAAAAGCCCGACATTGCTAAATGCGTTGGTCTTCGTGTTTGTGCGACTGAATATTACTAAAAGCAACACAGGGAATTAACGTTCAACTTTCCAGACTCTTTCATCTCCTGTTTAAAAAGTCCGATGATAGATCCTACAATGGACGTGCTTAGCTAAATGAAATGGGACTTTGCACACGATGTCCAACAAAGAAGGGCAAAAGAGTCTCTTAAAATTACAGTTGTGTGAGTCAAAGCGCTTTAATAAAGTAGCACGAGGATTTAAATCCAAATGGATAATTTTCTTACAGGTTATGTAAGCGTATACTAAGTTGCTTGTAACTTACTTTTATTACTATTAACATCATCATTATTTATGTATTATTATTATTATTATTATTATTATTATTATTATTATTATTATTATTATTATTATTATTATTATTATTATTATTATTATTATTATTATTATTATTATTATTATTATTATTATTATTATTATTATTATTATTATTATTATTATTATTATTATTATTATTATTATTATTATTATTATTATTATTATTATTATTATTATTATTATTATTATTATTATTATTATTATTATTATTATTATTATTATTATTATTATTATTATTATTATTATTATTATTATTATTATTATTATTATTATTATTATTATTATTATTATTATTATTATTATTATTATTATTATTATTATTATTATTATTATTATTATTATTATTATTATTATTATTATTATTATTATTATTATTATTATTATTATTATTATTATTATTATTATTATTATTATTATTATTATTATTATTATTATTATTATTATTATTATTATTATTATTATTATTATTATTATTATTATTATTATTATTATTATTATTATTATTATTATTATTATTATTATTATTATTATTATTATTATTATTATTATTATTATTATTATTATTATTATTATTATTATTATTATTATTATTATTATTATTATTATTATTATTATTATTATTATTATTATTATTATTATTATTATTATTATTATTATTATTATTATTATTATTATTATTATTATTATTATTATTATTATCATTATTATTATCATTATTATTATTATCATTATTATTATTATCATTATTAGTATTAGTATTAGTATTATTATCATTATTAGTATTAGTATTAGTATTACTATTACTACTACTACTACTATGGTTGAAGTAATGCATGAATAAAATGTTTGGGATACATTAATTTGAACATTTGATACACATGTTAACTTTTGCATATAATGAACTTGCACTACTAAATACAATGTGACTGAATGAGACTTAAGTTTAATAGTAAAAAAAAAGAAAGCACTCCATGAAATATATGTTAAAAATTGATAACAATCGCAAGTCAATGTTATTAATTACTATTCCTAAATAAGTGATCTCTAAATCAAGGATAAAATGTAAAAGATTTATGAAGCAACTTATTTCTCTAAAGTTAAAACTGGAACATTTGCTTTACAAATAGTTTCGCAATAATAATTTAAATTCGAATGCCCTGGATCAATTTTGTTAGAATAAATATTGCAAATGAACGTGTGCCACACTTGAAAGAAATAGAGATTTTGATACGTTAAACTAGATTAGGTTAGACTACATAGGTATAAGGGACATTTTGTTGCCGTTCATCTACCTACCGAACCTTCTGTCTTACTGTGCAACCCCCCTTGAAAGAATGCCTTCATTATTTCCAGAAATACGTTTCAAGAAGAAGATGCTGCATTTCAGTTTCAACGTCAGCATCCATTCCTAGTTCTTCCCTGGTTGTAAAAAGAATAAAATAGCCTTCCTGCCCAGAAAAGACAATCAAATAAGATATACGGGCTAGATTCAGATGTTTCTGAAATGACCACCTTCTTGATGCAAGTATTTTCATTAATCTGTTCAGTCTCAGGAGAACGAAGAAAAATTTCATTGATCTGTGATCAGTTTCCTGGCTTATCCTTATCCAGAGTAGGTTTGCCACCTGATTGTTGTTTCCCTAATCCACGCTTTTGCAGAGGTTTTTGGCAGTAAGAGCTCTCACCACAAGCACAGATCAGAATAACATTTTAGCCAGCTGATCAGTATTCCCGTTTTCGCAAATGCCCTGAGGCACCGAGTTTATGATATTTTCATGCTATATGGGATGTTGAATCAGTTAGGACACCTAGTCATTCCCATACGTTTGGATTTTACATGGACTGGAGAATATAAGACACGTCTTACAGGATACTTCTATAGAATGAAACAAAAAATTAAATCAAATATTTGAAGTGGAAACATTCGGATTCCTTATTAACTACTTTTGCTTTTCAACCTCCAATATTTCTCAGTTTTATCTTGCAAACACTTACTCTTGTATTACCATCTTCCATTGAGTATATTACTTGCATCAAGTTCATTAAGGCATGAACATTGTTATATCCTACCGCGGATGACGAGGAGTTTGATACCCTAAACATGTGAAGCCATTAGATAAGACAGGCGCAGGAGGAGGAGATGGAGCTATATGGTAAATACATGTCTGTGAGAGATAGTTATTAATGTGGCATTATGGATAAAAAGGTACCGATAAAGGAATAAAGAAACATTTAAACTATCTTACAAAATATGCCGCCAGGTCACATCTCTCTACGTTCGGAAGAGTCATTTACCGTCCGCTCGCTCCGGGCTTACACTGACAACGAGAAAGGCACCCTTCCCAATTATCCCTTCTCCCAATTACGTCACTAAGGTAATACCACTTAGTAAAAATAAATAGTTTCCTATGAATGCAATATAATATACTTCACATTTAAAATTACATCTGATAAAAATGAAAAGATTTTCTCAGTCAATGTGTGATCCTTACTCTAAGATATTAAAAGATCAAAAACAAATTAATACTAAACAAAGATGAATATTCTATCCTGAAAAATACAGACCTTTAAGGTGAGATAGGTAATACCTAACAATTATCGTTATGCCCTTCTTTTGAGCGATGAGGTATCCAAACATTTCCGTAAAGTAGCAGATGATACCTAACAATATTCCGATTACCCCTTACATGCAGCTGCTATTTTCGTAATAAATTAATTCCTCTTGACAATGTTTTGGACAAACCAAATTTTAAAGAATTTCTCTGATCGACTGAATATAAATGTTGATTAGACGATCTTATCGTAGTTAAACTTAATATGTTTATAAAGAAATTCTTGAAAAAAAAAAAAAGCCAACTTTTGTTAAAGCAAAGAATCCTACTGAACTTTATAAATTAATTTTCTATTCATTTAACGTACTCTTCCCGCCTTGGTAGCATAGAAGGTAGCGCGTCTAACTCACGTTTAAGAGGTCCCGAGTTCGAATCTCGGTTAGGATGAGAACCAGGATAAGGTTTTTCCGGAGTTTTTCCTTATCCTGAAAGACAATTGTCCGGTAGCTCCAAGCTCCTTGGACCACGTACTCATTTGAGCATCATTCCATCCATTTCATTCATTGTCCGATATAAGTTAACCTTGGAGGACGTAAATTATACTAAAATGTACTCCAACATTGGTCATATTGGACGACGAATGTGATGGATGAAATCATACTCAAATTAATCCAGAGTCGTAAGGAATAATCACCCGCCTTCATATTTTGGAATAAGATAAAACTCTGGACAAAAAACCTTATACATATAACTTACTCTGGTCGAGATCCGAACTGTGACTTCTTGAATGTGAGGCAGACACCTACCCCTCACCGCAGACGTGAAGTTTCTTAGAATGTAGATCTAAAGCTGGAGCAACCACTAAGTGGTCTAGAGTGTATTATCAAAAATAACAGTACACCATTTATCATCTAGTCTTAAGAATAAGAATACAGTATCTGAATAATTCCCAAAAAATTAAAGGTAGGTATTAAAATCCTCTGTAACTCTATATTAAACTCTATAGGGTCTTCTCGTCCCTTAATAATAAGAACTTTTATTGGACTTATATTAATTCCTACATCTTTATGATTAATTCCCTCTCGAAGTACAATTTTATGAAATTTAATTATTAATAAACTTCATGATCGGAAATAAAAGTTTTGAATTTTCCAGACTTCAAAAATGACAGTTGTAGAAGCTTTACTTATGTATCTGTGATAGTGTGGAGAGAGAGAGAGAGAGAGAGAGAGAGAGAGAGAGAGAGAGAGAGAGAGAGAGAGGGAGAGAGAGAGAGAGCATAGCCACAAAGAAAAAGTCGGTTAAGGATACCTATGACTGAAAATTTGAAATCCTGAACTAATAACGCTAGCTTTTTAAGATTTATACCACAGGTATAACTTAGTTGAGATATGATACAGCCAAATTTTGTCAATTTCACTTTGATATTTTGGAAAATATGGTCAAATTTATTTATTTTTATTTCCGTCACCTACAAAGTCCCTTGCGGCAAAATATCTTAAATTTTGGTCTAATATTTTAAAAACAGGTTCCCAATACATACATTTGTTAAATTTACCCTAGGTTTCTTTTTGTCTCAATAACTTCAGGCTCCAGAAATTTTTAAAGCTATGAATATGGCTTTTCGCCCAAAGTTTGAAATATTTGTGTTTTGAAGCAAAGAAAGTGTGCTAAAATGCTTCTCACAATAAAACCGAGGGCAATTTCTATTCACTGTGTCTCTGTGAACGTGTGTAGCAAGTTTCATTAGCCTAACACTGAAACTGCTAGGCAAGAGGCATCTTAAATGAATGAAAAGTGCTGACATTTTCAATAACGAGAAAACAATGATAAATAATTAGAATTCATATTTGATGCTAGCATTGGTGTAACCTTCAAACTAGATTAGAGCACTTAAAAATGACTTGCGAATGCTATCTAAGCATTCTTTGGATTCAGGAAGGCTTACACTATTTTATAGGCTAAAAAGAGGAAAAGGCGATTTTTTTAAAAATGTTCATGAAATTTCAGTCATGCGTATCCTTAGAAACCACCCTTGATATATCAGATCAACGCTTTCCAAGGATGCGACAGGGAAAGTTTACAAGGTCGCTCAATTGAAACTACTTCTTAACACTAACAAGTTTTCGTTATTTTTAATTTTATTTAAATTAACATTAATGCATTTAACGTAAGTGCATGACAAATTCAAAGTATACATATTGTGACTTTGTGGGTTCGTAGAATTAAAAGGCCGAGTTGCAGAAATTAAAAATCTCCTTTATTTCCGTAGCAATACACTGTTCAATTCTCACGTAACAACATTACATCACATATACACAGTCTTCCAAGGTCGATGACAATAACAAACCGTGACAGCTGATTACATTAGCTCTCGTTACAACAACACAGCTCACTCTGTTTACACTAAACGCGCTATCGTTAACTGCTTATCAAGACTCATTATTACCATGAAACTTTATCCGCCGACTGTTTCCTTATTTGCGCCGAAACTTTTATGCCTGTTGCCGTGACAATATGTTGAATTGAGTCGCAAGATCTTATGAAGTCCTCGTCATTCTTTTGGCAACTGGTAAACCATAAAGGTAAAAGAATACATACATATATCACAATGTTACATTAGACATTGCTGATCTCTTTGACGAATACAAATGTACTTCATGGGGCTAACAGTGCTCGAGATATTACTTTGTCATTGGTTGAAAGTTTTAAATGCGTATGTTTTTTTGAATGGAAATTGACTATTGGTTTCTCTCTTAAGGACATGTAAGAAGTATATAATTTTGAAACCAGCGTATAGCGAACCCTGTTTTAAGTCCTAATCATTATCGCTTATCTGTTGGTTTGCAAGTGCCAATTGAAGGTTTATCGGAATTAAAACAATAGAACAAAGAGCGTTTTAAGAATTTTTAGGAAAATCATTTTTTCACGTTGTGAGTGTGCAGTACAGCAGACCCTTTAACTCCTCCTCATCTAAGGGTAAACAAGGAAAAATTGAGAATTAGACATTTTTGAATGTAGAAACATTTAAATATCACCAATTTAGGTATTTACTAGTGGGATATAGCGAGTCTGCCCTGCAAAAATCAATTTTTAAACTTAGTGAACTTTGTAACATAAACATTTCTTTTATAAAATCAAAGGTAATGGCATTCATTGGGAAAGAGCCAATTAGAACAAAAATAGTTATAAATATTCGTTGCGTTGAACAGGTAAGCCATTTTAACTACTTGGGAACTGATGCTAGTTATGACAAGGAATATGATGTCTACAATAAAATATGCAAATTTCAAAGAGTGTGTGGAACGATAAATAGAACATTTAGAAACAAAATACGTAAAGAAACAAAATTTAAAGTCCTACAAAGTTATGGCTGTACCTATACTGACATACGGAACTGAGACTTGGACGTTAACTAAAAAGCAACAGAGTAAAATACAGGCTTCAGAAATAAAATTCTTGAGAGTTGTGAAAGGATGAACGAAGAGGGGCTTAATAAGAAATGAAAATATAAGAGAAGAGCTGGACATTTTTAGTATGAATGATAGGTTAAAAGATCTCAAACAAAACTGGAAGGAACATGTTGAAAGAATGCCAGATAATAGACTTACAAAATCAAATATTACAGTATCATCCTAAAGGTAGGAGAAGGTGGGCAGACCCAGGAAACGATGGCCGGAGGACTTCGAAGGCGGAACAGTCACTTGATTGCCTATGCCATGAAGTGAAGAAGAAGACTAGTGTGATATACACCAAATTATATAACTGGTTCAAACTACTATACTTCTTTTGGTATCCATATTACATAAGTTTTTATTAATTGCATACAGAGCTGCCCTCATGTTGTGGTGGTGTCAGTGCGTAGTTGGCTCCTAACGTTTGTTATATTAACATATTTTGTATCATGCTCACTAGCTCTGCATACCAGGAGATTTTTAGAAGCGAAAATCAGCATGCAAATTAGATACAAAATTGCATTCTGGTTTTATCAGATGCCTGTGACAGTTTACCACTCTATTTGATGAAGACAATGAGAAAAGCAAACACAAGAGTAACGGCATTGAAGTGAAATACGTTTTCGTGTTGTTTTTAGCAGGGTCTATTTGAAGAGCGTCAACATCTTAATCTGATATTTGATATCAGTTTCAGGCAGGCGGTGTTGCCTGCTCACATACACAGTGACATATGACGAACGAATCCGCAAACACGCTCGCACACACGTACACACCAAAGGCAATCCATAGGATTTGTTATTCATGATGGTTTGTCGAGAATGCGCTACTGACGTTGAATGATGGAAGTTTTCTTTAGCGCAGTGTGGCGAAGAGCAGATTTGAAAAGCAATCTCGTGTAACAACGCCTCTCAAGCGAGAACCCGGCACTTCTCTGCAAGCCAAAGATGGAAAATGTTTGGTTTCCGTCTGGGTAGCCTGTTGGTCGCATACTGAGGTAAATTACCTGGCTCGAAAACAACAAATTCTCCTGTTTTAACAAGTGAGAAACATAAACAAAATACCATATGAAGAAAAATATAGAAAAATGTTTGGTATCTTAGACACGAAAATAGTTTTAATCTCTGCTGCATTACTGATGCAACTTACCATCAAATCTAGCTTTTGTTCTTGTGGTTTTTCCTTGACGAAAACTGGGATGGTTTTCGTATCTACCACAACACCCTCTCCATATTTCTCTTTCATTCTCCATATATCTCTTTGAGATATTCGAGATGTTCTTCCAACCAACGGAGGAGTGTGGTTGGTACGAATGTTGTTCAAAAGACATTTGAGGGCTGCTTGGTTGGACGGATCGTTCAACGTCCTCTGTGGGCAACTGCAATAGTAGGACGGGTTTTCAAACTATGACCGTCCGGACCTTCCTCTGCCTACATATGTATCCTCCTATGACTCCTTCACTTAATCTACATTTCTTTGGGCTGGGTAGCCACAGTAATCTTACGTAGGTCATGGTCAGGAGATGTCCCCTTTGTTGTGATCTCCGTATTTGATTTTATTCAAACTTACGTTGAGTTTTGAGGGGAAGTTATATATGTATACGTAAAACATTACATGGTTTTCGCTCACTTTCTTCTCGGGCAGCAGCTAGGTGAATAGATGATTAGATATCAAAGTTTCGGGAGTGTATATCTCTCCCATCATCAGGATATTTATAAAATGTTATAACCACAGATGAAATACTTGATATAACACAACTATAAACAAAGACAAAACAGTATCAAAATTCGCATTACTGAACAAAAGACTGTTTTAAGTAAATTAAATGCCAGGTCAGGAGATGGCGTGAGTATAGAAAATTGTGTCAAAGAAACGTAACTACTTAACTTAATTATCAAGCTGTATTATTTTTGCTTCTTAATTCGATGGATTTCCATTTTTAAGGCCGGTTTCCTGGAGGAGCTGAATTGAACTGAGAAGAAAGTGAGCGTATTTGTCGCCAGGAAAGCTTCAGGTCTTATTTTATTACATGGTTTTACTCCAAGCTGTGCACAAGAATGACATGAACATTCACCTAAGAACTTTCAGATCGTGCCATTCAATGATTAATTATTTAATAGAAAAAATTGTATAATATTTAGAACACTTTTAACTATACCATAAAACCTTGCTAACTCTTAGTAAACTTCCTGTTATTGAATCGTAATAGCATGTTTTATATTAGGAATGGGTTATCTCTCTCGCACGAATCGGAATTCTGACCTTCTGTAATTCACAGCAACCAATGCCACAGACCTAGGTGAGATTTCGTTTTCGTCAGAATAGATAAATATTAGAAATACCTATGTATCAGCCTTCTCTTTCAAATTTTGCGTTAATGACCTCTTAACAATCTTAGCATTTCACTTGCAAGGAACATTCTACGTTCTCGCGATTTTTCAGCATGTAATTAAGTGATAAAGTGTAAAAGGTGTAAAGGTATATTCATAATATTAAAGAGGAGTAACAATTGCAGAAACGATCTACTGAGGCGCTACAGGATTGTCAATAAGCAAAAGAACAACAATAGCAATAATGATAATGATGATAACAACTATAATTATATCTTCAGTATCTTCATCATGTTATTTTTCGCCTCAAAGCGATCTTCTACGTATTTTTAAGAAATCCCTCTTTGCTTTCATGTATGATTTAAATTGCAGTTTCTATTAATTTCGAGATTATTCTCTAGTTTATTAATTTTGCATATTGTTAAAAAAATGTGTTAAGCATAATGTATCTCCTAATATACCAATTTGAGTAAACTTTATTGTAAATAAAAATTTTCAGTCAATTAACTTTAGTTACTTTTGAGCTCATTAACTTTAATTGCTCTGGAATGTGGTAGTAATATACTTTTACCTAGGACAGTTGTACAACTTCTTGAGTGTCAAGAAAAATCATTATTTTGGTTCACTAGACAAAACTTTATTTATCGATTGCTGAAATAGTCTACCTACATAGTTTTCTGAATCGCTTTTGAGGTTATTTCAAAATAAAACAAAGTCTTGAAGTATGGCAACAGCTGAGAATTGTCTTCAAGTTATAGATGCAGTTAAAATCATGTTTCTTAATCTGAAGCCATATCTAGAAAAACCTATATTTACCAGCAAAGTTATGAAGAAGATTAGCTGAAATAGAGAACAATATATATTTATTATTTACTTCTGCGCTCTGATTCAAAATGTAGATGTCTACTAAATTTTTAGAGGTTAATGTTTTGAAAGATAAAACAATAAATAATTACATTTTAATTGTAATATTTCTTTTTCCTAATAAAGTACTTCAAACACTCATTACAATATTTATAAACAAATAGTTTAATTGAATTTATTAAAATCAGTGTTATTATCTGCATACATTGTAAAATACTTTGGTAAAGCTTTTAGGTTATTATTTGAGTTCTATCACACACATCTATGTTACGTCAGTGATTATATCAAATATTTTAAACGATATTATGTTCATTAAGTTTTCCTTGAATCATTTCCAAACACATCCTACGGATAACTTAGAGAAAGGAAAAGTTTTAACGTACAAATTATTATGTTTCCCTTCACTGAAGGAAAAGTTAGCAATTGGAAGCCACAGGAAGAAAAAACGAGAGAGAGGTGGGGGTACGAGAGAGAAGGAGACTCTTCACATGGATATCTTTATTCTCCTTTAAACATATGCTAATATCCGCTCCCAAATTGGTTCCCATGAATTTGTTTCCTGTGAAAGGAACTTTCTCGGTTTAAGAGATTTCAATCTCTCGTGGTTCTTTCCTAGTCGACACAGAAATGAGATCGGAATAAGCCACATTAATCTTTATCCTCTCTTAACTTTTCATGGCTCTAACTTCCGTTCTTTTGAGAGCATAAGGAAAGCTATAAAGATTTATATTCATCTATACAGTGTTTACCAGAAATTAAACATTTTATGCATTGTATTAAGGGAGGCAGTTGTATATGATTTTGGAATTGTATGATCATTTTAGAGGTTTACAATGTTTTAATCATTTACACATCCCTTTTTGCGCCTTTGAATCATTAAAATAATTATGGAAGAATAGAAGCCATAAAATTCATTTGTTCAAGTACAAATTCACTTAAATATATCCTCATACTCAGATAAATAAAGACATCGGTTCAGGTCTGTTCTCAAACTAAAATTTGGTTGCAGGCACATTTATAGTAAATGGTGTGACAATTGTTGAGTATATCCTTGCGTACACTTTACGAACATGTCTTGGAAACGGCAAAAGGTGGGTTTTTGCAGTATCTACTTACAACGTTCAATTTCATGTTCATGTATTCTATCTCTCTAGAATATGTAAATGAAGTGATATAGTTTACTTTCCCTTGATGAATTATTAAATACCAAATTTATCATTTTATAAAGAAATGCTATCGGGTATTGAATAATTAGAGTGGATAAATTCCATAAATTAAAATTACTACATAGTGTCATGAGCATCATATTATCCAGTCAATATCTAACCAATTTTGATCATTCGGTCATTAGCAACTTCTTTAGGCAGCTCCTATAACAATGTTTTCTAGTGAATTTAGTTGAACAGATAACAGTTAAAGCTGTACCTGGAGTTCAGAAGGTGAAAGAGACTAGGCTGTTGCCGCGGCACATCCAAGATATTTTGCAAATTATTGCAAAAGACAGGAAAAATTTGGAACTTCAGAATGTCGCGTAGGCAAAGCTGTGCTTTAGATGCGAATTAACTGTTTTAAGATTTGTCAGTATGTCTAGGAACGTTGGTTCCAGTAATGGTTGCAGTCGGACATAATAAATGTGCGTTTATTGCTATAACATGTGGTTTTCTTCGACAAGTGCTCCATTATAGAAATGTTTATTGAGAGTCGTCTAGCACTTTTAAGCTTTGATAGTGATGATAATAATAATAATAATAATAATAATAATAATAATAATAATAATAATAATAATAATAATAATAATAATAATAATAATAATAATAATAATAATAATAATAATAATAATAATAATAATAATAATAATAATAATAATAATAATAATAATAATAATAATAATAATAATAATAATAATAATAATAATAATAATAATAATAATAATAATAATAATAATAATAATAATAATAATAATAATAATAATAATAATAATAATAATAATAATAATAATAATAATAATAATAATAATAATAATAATAATAATAATAATAATAATAATAATAATAATAATAATAATAATAATAATAATAATAATAATAATAATAATAATAATAATAATAATAATAATAATAATAATAATAATAATAATAATAATAATAATAATAATAATAATAATAATAATAATAATAATAATAATAATAATAATAATAATAATAATAATAATAATAATAATAATAATAATAATAATAATAATAATAATAATAATAATAATAATAATAATAATAATAATAATAATAATAATAATAATAATAATAATAATAATAATAATAATAATAATAATAATAATAATAATAATAATAATAATAATAATAATAATAATGATGATGATGATAGCAATTCACAGTAACCATACTACTACCAATAGCATTCGGATAGTTATGGTGATGATAACAATGGAAATCGAGGCCGGAGAATGTGTTAAAGTTCAGACGATCAACTTCCCACCTTGTTTAACAGTTCCAGAGAATGAATGTTCTGTGGCGACAGCGAGTACTGTCTGCCCACCACAAGGAGGCAGGCAGGGCATGAAGAGGGAGAGGGATTTGAACTACGTATTTGTTAGGGTAGTGGATCTGTTTACCACTATGTGAGAGTATGTATGAGAGTACATATGAATCACCCATGCTGCCAAATCTAATGTTCCTTTCAGTAACTACAGTGATACGTATTATGAATGGCTGATTTATGTGACAACACTGTGTATTTTCATTATAATGGTATTTACATTTAAATACATTTTTAGTCGTTAGATTTAATTTTTAAATTATAATTATTTTTATTTCGGTGGGTTATTTTAGGTCGAAAGCATCCTTACCAGATCCGGAAGGCAAAACACAGAAAAAGTGATTTCGTACACTATTCTCTGTCTCTTTCTTGTGCTGGACAGTCAGTATGTCTGTCCCTGCTCCAACCTCTCAGGGACCCAGACGTATGCTATGGCGGTTCAGGAAGATTTTGCCAAGAAGTACATCGTGTTAAACAATACAAAAATATGGTTTATATCTTCAATTAATATTGAGAAAATAGTGCTTAATATTACGCTAAAATAGCATTCTTTCTGCCTTTATAGTCATTTTTATAGTGGGTGATAAAAAGGCAAAATTCTGTGAGTATCTGCGACTGATAAAATTTGAATTTGAAAACGAATTTGGTGCATATAAGGTTCTCCAGCTCTGTTGTTAATTGCTATTCACTAACTTACTATTAGATGTCACCAAGATCTCCGTGAATGCTTTCGTCACTTTAACACAAGCAAATATTACCATTTTTAGTAGAGCTTTACAGAAATGTAAGCTTACAGCCTACCATTTAAATCACTATAGGTAATGTTTTTAAACAAGTTATACAGCTAACGAAGCTACACTAATACATTAGGTTGTCTCATGATTAATGCAGGTTTCTTCATTGTATTTATATGGCTCTATTTTCGTCAATAATAATTATAAGATATATTTACAATCATACGAATGGTTAACGTGCTGGTAGACAGTAATTTATAATACAGGGCTTTAAAATTTTGGGAAAGAAGTTGAGTTTGAAGTCTTCTGAAGCATTTTTGGAGTCCGTATCTAAGAGGATAAAGGTGAACGTTATTAATGGGAGAACAGCAGAGAAATGGAGCCAGCGTTTAAATAATGTATAATTGAAACATTAAAGATTTGAAACGTTCTGGAGGAATATTGAGAATACATGCAAGATTTTACCATCTGAAGTGACACCTGATCTAAATCAATATAGAGTAACAACTGGATACAGTACATGAAATTATGAAGCAGAGATCCCTGAAATTAGTTAATATAAATAGAGTTCTCTAATATACAGCCTCATACCTATATCTGAAAAACAGTGTGAAAAATCAAATTCAGAAATTGGAAAGAAACGACCTGCTAACATCCAGAATGCAGCCCCTACTTGCGCCGAAAGATTATCTTCTCTTTAGATTCTTGCGTTATGTTCTACGTGGAAGGCATTTTGATAAGATTGCAGTTGTTAAAATGGGTATCAACAATTTCTTCTCATCAAAAAATAGAACCTGGTACCCTGCAACATACATACTGAAAAGTGACTCACAGATATAAAATGTTACACTCATTACTTTGAATATTATACGGGTTTTTGTAACAATTTAGTTTGTATCGAAACGACACTGAACGAATAGAGCCTTTTGATAGTTTATATGTTAATTGGTACAAATTTCGGTGTCGCAGCTTCGAAGTTCTCTTAGGTATAATTTTATGCAGCATTAAATATTACATTATTTTGTGATTAGGCAGTGAAGGAACCATTAGTGTGCGAACTTGAAAAGTTAGTGAAACGCATCGGCTACGAAAACAAAAGCATTGCTAATTTCTCTTTATCAGTTTCCATAGCCCCGTTTTCAGGTAATGGGGCAAAGGGCAGTTCCTTGTGAATAAGTCGATTAATGACTCGGACAGTACCAAGGTTGTTCCTTTTGCTATGACTTTATTTGTACAGTTCTTTCAAATAGTTACTGTAAAATCAACAGCTTCCTTTTAAGTTACAAATTCTTCATTTAGTATTATTAAACATAGTGAAACAAAATACTTGCTTCATTGCATATCGCATTTTGTTTTGCTTAAGTTTATCTACAATTCCTTGATATTGTTCTCTGTTTTCCCCGTCCTCAACCTTGCTGACATTAACTTCCCTCTAAAAGGTTTTATTTGCATATGTCCACCAACTTATTTGCCATCGATAACTGTTGTAACGGACTGCTGGAGTACGTTAAACATCCATAATCAAATAACTAAGGAATAGCTTCCTTATGCGGTTTCGTAAGCCAAAGGAAATGTTAATACTGCAAACTATCGTGAAGGATGACGGTATGTTTACAAACTAGTACAACAGGCGGCACAATGTGTCACCCACCTGCGATTCCTTCGATAGCGTGAGGCACGCGGCGTTGTTCTTGTAACTGCCTAATCCACACTCATTCTCGAGCGTTTTTATGTGGCTGTATTGGCGGTAAAACTATCTATATTTGTTACATAGAAGATGAGCAACTAAAACTATATATTCGTTAGGTGTCGTTTGGAATAGGTTTCACATAGGAAGGCAATTTCTATATTCGTAGAGAGGTAGCCAGAATGACTTTTAAAATAGATGTTTTCAGAAGGCACAAGTAATTATCATAGAGACTCAAATCTTGGAGAACGTATGATGAAGGATTGAATAATGTTTATAATAAATGAATTAATCATATGTTCTGCTTTTATTTCTGCAAAACTCCTTATACTGTGGTACTGCACATCGCGCGTATAAATATAGCTAAGGTGTACACAACAGAGAGGTGAACCACGTGATTTACTTCACATATGAAAGATAGTATAGAGTTGCTGATTCACTAAAGTTTGATATGAAATGGTTCCCACTGGATGCTAGTACAGGCGCATCCTTCATTTGATGAAGCAAAGTTTGTTACCACCGTTTCCAACCAGTAGGAGTCGATTTATATCTAAGTTTAGCCAGTTGCAGATATCAGATATACTTCTGCATGTGAAATAAATAAACTTGCTGGAATAGGTTTTGCTTTAGTGGTATGAATTCTTAGTAAACTGTGTTAGTCAGATTAGACTGTACTTCCAGCACTGTTTATCATATCGGTTCTCTAGTAGTCCACGCGGGATATTATACCTTCAGCTGAAAGGACACTGTACAAAGTTTAATGCAGGAATTGGAAAGAATCTAACTTCTACCAAATCCAGGATGTAGCCCTATCTTGCACCATTATATTACTGTCTGTTTGGATTCTTGCCCTATTTCCTGCATGGAAGAAATGTTGAAAATCTTGCATCTGTTGAAATCTGTATTATTTCTATTTATGCTTCCCGTTTTAAAATTGTCAAGTTACTACTCAAGAATGTTTAGTAATGTGCACCGTAATGACTGATGACATCGTTACAAGTTGCGTTGAAAGTGGCGTCCCTCTGCATTGAGCTATTCCTGGGGTTTCCGTTTGAAATGTCTATTAGCATGCAGAGGTTCTTCTTGTGGAACTTTCATAATTTGTGTACTTATAGTTAAGTCCGCGATTAGAGGATTGTTACTGTAAGCTAAATTTGAGGTTTCCTCTCAAATAGAAGTCGCAAATAGGAGCTGGTAGATAATTCTTAAAGACATCTTCTTATCAATAACGTCTTAATGCATTTCAATGTGTTTTGAGCATTACAAACTTGCCAGAACCGTCTGAAAATATCCGTTTCCTCTTTCGTTAACTGACAACGATTGAAAACAAAACTGGTTCCAGTAGGCATTGCAATTTGCGATATCGTCGAACAATATGCATCTATTATTCACAGCTTATTCCGGTTCTCACGCAACAGAACATCATGAGCGAAATAAGGAATCTCTGTGATGAATAACTTATATTCTCTGAGACATGATCCCTCAAGTGAAACCATTTCTCATTTGAAAATATTTAAAACGCGACAGACAATACCGTCAAGGATGTTTTTAAAGCCTAATTATAAAAATAATACTTATGTTTTGTTACCACCAAGTTTTAATTAGCCCGTAACCGGCATGGTGGGCTCAGGGGGACCCTAACTAAAATTGTATAACATGTTAAACCTATTTTCTCCGCAGTGTGGTGCTGCGGCTCTCAGTACCTTTCACGCAGTGTGCTTTGAGTAGTTGAGTGTTGAGGTTGCGGTGAAAAGAGTGCGTAAAATCATTAGCATTTGTTTTTCTCCTTAGCGGGGACAGGGTAACCCCCCCATACTGATAACGTAAGTATATCATATCGTACTGCAGTATGTTTCAGGAGGAAATGTCAAAAGCTGACGCAAACAAAGTGCATTATGTTGCATCGAACTTGTTAATGAACTAAGGAAGAGGGGCCTTACTTATGTGGGAACCTTACAGAAAAACAAGAAAGAAATTCCAAAAGAGTTTTTGCCATTCAAAGCCAGGAAACCTGGATCTCCATCCGTTGGATTTGGAGACAATTTAACATTGGTCTCCTATGTACCAAAAACCAAATAAATGCCGTGCTTTTGGTATCTTCAATGCACTACAGTGCTTCAGTGAACCAGGAAACAAAGAAACCTGAGATAAATGAGTACTAGAGTGCCACAAATGGAAGAATAGGTGCACTTGATGAAAAATGCACCGTTTATGCGACCAATAGACGCTGTAGAAGGTGGCCTCTTGCTATTTTCTACACAATGTTGAACATTTTCATGCTTAGTATATTTGTAATATATTTATCATTAATGGAAAACCATCAGAAATCACGCTTCGAGTTCACCAAGTGTCTGGCATGGCAGCTAGTTGAACTGCTTCTACAGTGAAGGATGAGTATTCCACACCTCCCTCGAGGGTTAAGAAATAACATTGCCAGGATGCTCAAATGCGAAATCCCCAAGCGCTTAGGAGTAATAAACAATAGGTTAGATGTGCAAACTGTCCTAGAACAAATGATAGGAAAACAAAAGTGTGTTGTGTAATTTGCAGTATACCAATATGTAGCGAATGCGCAAGAAGTATTGGTGAGGATTGCTTGTAGACACCTACTGTGGTTTTGTCCAGTTGCTATATCCATTTCATTTTAAACACTTTCATTAGTTACTATTCAGTTTTAATTTCATACTTCAAACCTTTTTTCCAGAGTAAAGCATATAATTTAATTCAAAATAGTTGATTCTTAAAACTACTATCATTCGTATAATGAATATTACATATATGGTAAATAAGATTCTGTAGACATGCATGAAGGGACTTACAATGTGTTTATGTCTGATTAATCTCCAAATATAACTGAATATTACATTTGTGTTTACTTTATTACAATTTATCATCCCTCATCATCCATAATTGTCAAAAATGAAATGGTGTCCTCCTGACCCCACCATACCATGTGTGCTACAAAAAGCTGCACCATACCGGTTACGGGTTAATAAACTGTAGCCATTTCTCATAGTTTCATTCTTAAAAGTTTAGTAATCACTTAGCCGAGACATACCAAGGTTACTCCTGTAGCGAACTATTCATATACGCTAGGTTTGGCCCGGCTATAAATCAGACGCAGAGTATTTCAATTCATGTTTTATTTAATACGCATATTATTCTTGCATCATGAACGTATACTCATGAATATTAGTTCATAATAGTAATATCCGAAAGGGGACATTACTTCAAAACAAGAAATTCATACGTATGGAAATAGGCAACATTAATAATGAAGAGTAAATGGCAATTCGCGTGAAATGCTAAATATGAGATTTTCGCTTTATATCTGTCAGGACATTTAAAAAGCTGAAACGAAGTACTTGTACCTTTAACTATCTTCGATTTAATTCTACCAAGGAAAACACTCCCTCATTCGAAGCACTGTCATGATCGCGTTTTGAGACGACTTGATTAAAATCCTGTATGGTGCACGAATCCCATGAGAACGCGAGCGTCTGCTGTTACTCCCAGCCCATTTTCTGATGAAATTTCAGACTAAGGTTCTCGGAGCCATTTGGAAAGGGCCGTTTTAATTAAAAGTATTCAAACCCGCCCAGTTTCAGAGGGATTTAGAACCTTCGCACCTGGTGCTTGAGACTGTGGTTAGGTCCTTTATCAACCGAGCCTTTCTAAATAATAAATCAACATTACTTCCCTTCGCAGAAATGTATGCTGAACTAAAGGATAAGAGCCCCTTTTATTTAGATTTCGGTTGGTTGTCTCTCTACAGACACGCAGGAAAGCATCCATTTCCAAAGTCAGAAAAAATCCTCATCACCTCTTCTCAACACCTCGACATCATTATTTCACTAAACTACTGACAACAACTGGAAATAAACCTTAACCTATTAATTATATTCATAGAAACTAGAAGGAATGTAGGTTTACTAGGATTGTATGTAAATAAGGTTTATTTGGTAAAGTGCTAAGAAGAACTTGCAATTGTTTTGTCTTTTGAAATTTGATATGGCTCACTCATTAAGTACGAAACGATAAAGTAGTAATGTAGGACCAATTGCTAAAAAGAAAAGGAATGCAAATGGGACCAACCGAGGGTTTGAGAGAGTGGCATATGAGTGAATAAAATTTACGTTCCAATGAATTGCAGAAAAGCAGTAATGCAGCCAACATACAAAGAAAAGAGAGTATAGAAAGGCAAAGAAAATATAATGGCCATAATGCCTAATGTACAACAAACGTTTCTGGTTTAGAAAGTTTCAAAAATGGTTGTAAATAAGATTAATATGACCGGCCTATTTTGGCACATTTTTTGTTCATTTAGCAATTCATGAGAAATTGCATTTGCTAGTTATTTTGCAAAATAAAAATAGCATCAATTTAAACTTTTATATCTATAACCTTTTTCTCGCATGCAGTTTCACGCATGTAACAAAGTATCTGCGTATTTAGAAGATACACTTTTTGACGTCTAGGCAATACCTAAAGGAACTGTTAACGGATTCTAACATTTGTTTAGTAAGTCATATTTTATCTCTGTAATTTTGGAAAGGTTTCTTGAAGAAAATAATCTATAATCTATTTAACTATTGTAATCGATCCAGCTGGACTGCTTTGTTTTTACTGCCGGCGAAAGCATTAATTACTTTTCGGTCATGTCCGTATGAACTCTCTAAATCCCAGTTTATGTTTGCCATTTCCTATTGCAAATATGGGGAGCACAACTGTTAATGTTCTGTTACACCATTTAAAATACAATAGTTTCAAAGTTAAAGTTAAAATGAGTTTAAAGTGGAATACAGAGAGGGTCATTAAGTATGAAATCCGTTAACTACAACTACATATGTTTAGGAGAGCGCATGAAGTATTCGTGTAGCATGAATAACAATTTTAAAATAAAGATCGAGAATGGAATGCTGGATAGCTTTCAAGTCGTCACAACTCTATCAGATGTAACCGCATGTAGACTAAATGATGTTCTGAAGGTTTCTTTTTATTTTTTTTTTTTCATTTTTTCATTTTTTTATTTCTCATTTATAAGATTTACTCCTTTAACTGCAATGGTCATATGGAAGGCCGATTTCCCTTTGGAACATATCGCCTACTTGGTGTTGGTATTGGCTCATAGACCTTGGGCTGCTGACACCTTGGATCCTTAATAATTAAATCACGCACACATTCACACTCTCATTCACACTTCCAGACTGGGCCCCGTAGGGGAAGGGATCCGTCCCTTTCAGCTGCCAAAGTGCGGGCGCTGCGGACCTCTAGCACTCGTGGTACCTCTGACGTTACTAGAGGAACCTCGGGCCGAACAGCCGAGCCCCTCCTTCGGGAGTTGTTCGGATTGGGATGGACTCGAGGGGGCAGTGTGTCCCCGAAACCCGTGGGAATCGGGTACGTCTTCGGACGGGGTTGAGGGAAGCCATTAATTCTCCCGGGTACTAGAGTGCAAAGCTAGTAGAAGGTGTGCTAGATCACCAGGCGGCCCCACCGAGGTTTCTCGGTAGTCTTCACCTTGAATGTTGACGCGCGTAAGTGTCGTATCCAGTTCCATCCCGTCTTGAGTCCATAGGACCAGATGGGGGGGGGGGCTTGTTAGTCTCTAGGTCTTGCCATATGGAAAGCACCTCGGAGGACGCCGAGCGCCCTTTGGGACAGCTCGGATACTCCCTGGTTGAAGGAGGCCCGGGTCCAGTTCCTACGGGTTCAGGACTAATGGGAGTAGAACCGCTGGGCTAAACTTCCAGACTGGGGAAGATAGGGAATCATCTTGGTTGGAGAAAAATCCCCACCTCCAGTCGGAAATCGAACCCCGGACCACTCTCAAAGCAGGCGGTTCTCTGCCGAATGAGTTACGGGACGAGCCTTCTGAAGTGCTTCTTCTGCTGAAAAGTAATCTAATTTTCATCCTTGTAGAGCGTGCTTCCTATATTAACGGGCCGAAGACTGAGCTTATTCCTACACAGCACCCGGTGTGATCTACTGGTGAGTTTTTCGCTATCAAATTTCTCGCGGTACATAATGGTGAATGAGTAATAGCAACATGTGCTATAATGACTCCTATCCCGGTTATAAGTAGTGAATAAAAATGGTGTCCTTTCTAAATTGATATACTTCACGATATTTGGCATGACGTTTCCGTTAACACGCGAACGTTCTTAATGGGTAAACTTCATAACTTCTGGTTTTATATGATCTTTAAATTACACTACGGTGTGGGACATTGTTGCAATTAAAATAGTGTTTGGGTACATATCATAGGTAAAAGTACTCTCCCTGTAAATTTATCCAAAGGGATTTTAGTGGTTTATAAGAACAGCCTAAAAGGATTAACAGATGCCTTGAATAAATCTCATTTTGAGATGCGAAATGAGCAAAACTCCTAACATTGCGCACAAAAATATGTTCCGGCTCTATCGTATAAAGCAAGGCAGTATCTAGTATTTAACATTCATAGACGACCAGTTTTGTAGAATAAATCGTTCACAGTTGCGAGTTACCAGAAATGTACCGGGATCATTACAGTGAAAGTGAACTACACATTCCAGCCCGTGCCCGGGTAGAATGTAAAGGTATTTTTGACAAATAACATGAAATAATTATGCCATAAAATGGAGAGTGAGCCCAAAAGGCTCTTCTTCAAAGATTCTAAACTGAATGTCTTCTTCTAAAACTGCAATTCTAGTAAGTATTGTAGAATACCATGTTGAATCATCACCCTTTTGGAATAACTTCTATGAATGACCCAGCTTGAGGAATTGGAGCAGCATTCGGAGATCCAGTTTCCCTCCTTTAGTGGCTATGAAAATTTCAGGTTTTTCTGGTTTGTAGAGGCATGCTGGGGTGAGGTATGTAATTCTTTCCCTCATTTGATGTCAAATTCTTTGCCATAATCGTGTTCTAGTTCGGATAACTAGGCGGCGGATTGCCGAATGCTGTTTGTGAACCCCTATCCGTGGTGTTCCGCTTAACCTACTACGACTTCCAAGTCAGGCTTTTTAAAGGTTGCTACTGGAGCTTGGATGAAGAAAACATCCGTCGTTCATTTTGTAACTCCATCTTGTGTTTGTACCTGCTGTTCTGGATCTGGTCTGCCTTTGAGTCTTTGATTCACCCTTTCCTTCAGAGGTTTTCACTACATTTAAGCCTCGTGCTCTAATCCTTGCTTCACATAAGCTTGCCCCGTATCTCTTAATGGTCACGTGACCTTATCACCTCTCATTGGCTGCTAATGTAGTATAGACTGTTGTGCGGCAAAAATTAGTTCGTTATTTAACATGGTGATACATCTTTATATCTTGGAAGAAAATGTTGAAATTTATATTTTCGTAACTGAATTAAATATATATTATGAAACAGAGTTGATTAATCTGAAATGAATGTTAATTCTTAAACGAAGTAAAGAGGAGGTTCCTTTGCTCTCAAGCACATGGCACGATAGCACGTGTTTTACGGTAGTGATGTCATATTTGTTTATATGACTTTTATCACTGACTTTATTTTTACTGGATTAGTCATATATCGCCATTCAAAGGGCAGTTGTGCCGATTGCGAGAGCTAAATTATTTTATTGATCGTTTATTGCGCGTGTACTTATCATACATATATTATATATATAATGGCAGAATCTACCGCCAAATTTTCCCTGAAGCATCACAAGAGAAAGCTTTTATAAAGCGTCGAAAAAAGAATTGTAGTGTTGTTGCATGTGTTTAATGCACTCACAGAGAGGAATCCGTGAGAAAAGTTGAACAGCTGTACTCTGAATACACAGATACGTAGGAACATCGCGACAAGAAATTGGGACAACAGGAAAACTTACCACTCCTGCGGTGATATTGCTGTGTGGCGAAGACGTTATTTAAGAACAATCAGACTGTACCGGGATACAAGTCGCAAAATACCTTGACGGAACTTGGGTGAATGAAGGACACGCGACAAGTACGGCGTGACACGACTTTTAAGACTGAAAGACAAGCATTTTTGCAAGGTATGTGTGTTGGTTTAAAAAAATCCAATTGGAAAAGGCCAAAGGCCTTTCATTATAAGCTTGTTTCAGTTTCATTGCTCATTCATTCAGTTTCAACTTGGCCAGTTTCATTATAAACTTCATCTTTTTTGCATGCCTTCATATTCTTATTTGTATGATTTTATCTATCTCCCTGGCAATTATTATGACGTTTAGTACAGTTTTAAATGTGACGGGAAGACACCGTCTTTGACCTATGGCGCGAAAGCACTAGCCAATTAGGATGAGGGGGAAGGTAGTTGCACGCGGAGTGCTACATGTCAGCATGGCAACGTTATATGAAACAGAGATTAGCTGAGAAATCCATCTACATGTGTACTTTATCCTTATCGTATTATGGTTTATATATATGATTCCTTTTGATGATTAAAGTACTTCGTATTTATCTAGGGGACTGATAGGCCTTTTACTTTGTCACCAAGTCGTGCAGTGCTGACAGTAATAATGCTAGTCCCAGCCTTCTGTCAGGCGAACTCAACAGTTTCCACCTTTGAGGATTCATAACACCACTAAGAAAAAATCTGCTTTATTGCTCAGCACTGAATTCAACTCTAATTTCCTTCATGTTTGATAAAATGTTAGTGTAAATACTACCTCGTAAATGTGTGTATGCTGTCAACGTATGCACCACTTTCATTTGTGCCCGCCTCGGTAGCGTGGTGGTAGCATGTCTGCCTCACGTTCAAGAGGTCCCGAGTTCGAATCTCGGTCAGGGCGAGTTACTTGGATAAGGTTTTTACGGGGTTTTCCCTTATCCTGAAAGACAAATGTCGGGTAACTCTAAGCTCCATGGACCCCGGACTCATTTGAGCATCATTTCACCCCTTTCATTCATCGTCCGATATGACTTAACGTTGGAGGACGTAAATTACACAAAAGACACCTTTCATTTGTAAGGAAACAGACTTAATTAGGCTTTAAAATTTATCATAGACCTCTCATTCATCACTCCTCTGAAAGTATGCTTTATCCTTCACGAAGACGCCGATCCAGTGACGTGCAAAGCTTCAAGATTTATTTCAAGTTACTTTTTTGTTTAATAATTTAGCCACTTTCATTGAATTTCCTTACACAAGGAACGTTTTTCAAGGAATTAGTTTATTTTTACAGTTACTCCATAGTAGTGGTGCTATGTTTGAATTGATGAACCGTTAAACTACAAAATAACATTCTTAATTTAAAATTAATTTTAGCATGAGCTAAGAATATTGTGTGTTCTGCAATAATATGTTGAGCATATTGATATCTTATGAGTGTTAATAGAATAAAAACTTTCTTGTTTTATTCGTGGACCACATTTATGTAGCAGTAGTAAATCAGTACTTAAAAAGCAACTCCGCTTTAATTGGAAACTGTTGGGTTCATTCCTGTGTGGTTTAAATGATGTCATCTTTATTCTACTTCAAATGGAAAACAGATTACTAACATTTATTAAGTTAGAAACCTTCTAAGATTCTAAGACAATTTGTAAACTGTGCGTACCAACAATGAACAAAATGGCAAGTTTCGCATTAAATTCTACATTATTGAGCTCTTCCGAGGTTTAAGCTATTGTATACTTCGGTCTTCTTCGATGAAAAAGCAGTTGTAGCATGTACGGAGTGACAGATGTCAGGTCGAGTGAAGTTCTTCATGGACATGACTAACGCTTTGACACGTACAACGCTGCGTCGAGGGACAAAATCGATACATCCCTCTTAATGTGACAAGGCGTATTTAATCACTGCCTGAGCCACTCGAGATTTATGTGCTGTTAGTGTAACAATGGAAACAGCCCGCATCTCTTCACACCTAAAATGTTTACGCAAATTCCACTGTTTTACATGTCCAGTAGTACAGTGTTAGTAAGGATAAAGTGTCATGGGTTGTTGGGAACACGCTCAATCCCTTCAGAAGCTTTACCTGTACTAAGATTTGATTTAAGTATTACTAAAGGTTCTTAGTTATTTTTTGCTAAATAACTAATTACCAACTTTCGGCAAGCTAATAAATTAGTCTCTTACACATGTATTGAGGTACAATCATAAATGAGATTTACTAAACAGGATACATAAAGGTCAATAAGAAAAGTAATCGCGAAGAATATAAATACAAGAAATCAAACAAGAAAGCTTACAAGGTTCCGGGATCCATTCCTTTCAACTGCCTCATTTGACCACGAGTTTTCTATGCTTTTCCATGGTCGATAGGCGAAATGTGGGTGATCTATCTTTGTTAGGGCATGGTGGTACCGAATTAGTCTTTGCCCAAAGGAGGAGCTATCGTTGGTCGACGGATTGTTCATAGTACACTCTAGGTGGCTCAAATGCTGGATTGATCTTAGTGTCTAGAACTTTTACATTCTTCCTCGCGTCTCTACGTCCTGGCTACCTGCATCGTGTAGTCTCATCCCTTCTTCCTGGGTGGGGGTAGCAAGTTTGCAATTGTCTCTGTTCATTATGATGAAGAGATGTGAAAGCACCTTTGACGCAGTCTCCAAATTCATTCTATGAAGAATCTCCTGCCAGCTGGTTTCGTAGTGAGCTACGAGATGTTTTTCTCAGGTATGCATGGGTGGGGTGAGAATAGACCAAACGGGTTGGAACGACTGATAACTTTAAAGAGGGCTAATGATGATCTGTTTAATAAAAGTTGCCGACTATTTGAATTAAGAGAATTGAACTGCTCTCAATTATTTCAAAGGCCAACATACATAATTTAAGATTACAACAATGTGTTAGAGTTGTGAACAGTTAATTTTAGAGACATGTGGATCACATATTTTTTTTCGGGACGAAAATGCTGTTAAAATTATTTCCATTGCGTACCGGCTTTCCATAATAGATCGATATCTTAATTCTAATGTATTTGACATGCGCCTCTGCTTGGCATTCACTACCTGAACGTATACTTACTTTAAATAATCAGGCACTCGGAGTTGAAAAACAATTAGGGTGCCCTACCTAAGTATAAGTTTTACTTTTCCTGGTGAATAGAGAATTTCTCTGGTCTGTGATGCCATTTTGTTTAACTTGGTGTGATTCCTCCCCTTTCATCTTCTCCGTGCTTCCTTTGTTGTGATAGTTTTACTTTACCGTTGTATTTGGTAATAGAGTAGAAGTACCTTTATAGTTAGAAAATCGTTGAACAAAATAGAGGAATGTGTTTAAATATGTATCCCTTCCAATGCCATCCTGTAAAAAATGCTTTAGTGCCTCTCCCAGTAGGTTAGAGAAAGCTATGTAGCAAAACAGTATGAAATTTTAAACAGCAACGGTTTCAAACGGGCATGCTGCCCTTACGTAGGTTTACTATTTCAATGAAACTAGTTTAATTAATTTGCAAAAGCCAGTGCACCGTGACGTCTAATTCACAATTGTTAACGTGTTAGGCAAACAGTAGATCGTCGATCAGCAATACAAAACAGTCTTGAAATCAGTTATAAATAAACTCACTTTAATCAATGTAAATTTATATTGAGGAATTAATCCTTAAAGAATTAATCCTTTTAAATACATTACTCCACCGGGAAATATAATGAGTCAATTGGAGAATTTAATGTCAGGAAGGCACGTTGACCATGGTAGCTCAAGGGTAGAGCGACTGGACGGAAACCAGTAGATCCGTGGTTCAAATCCCGGCCATGGCATTGAATTTTTCAGTTGGCTCTAATTAATCAAAACTCACTTTAATCAGTTTGTAAAAGTGCTATGAAAACATGTGATTTTAATAAATAAGGTGTACCAAAACTTTCAATATCCCAGGGTGACATGGGATATGCCAATTATAAAAGATTATATACCACCCATTGTTTGCGGGTGTTTTGTCCCTACTGTCACAGATTCATTGCTAAGACTTTCAAGCAGCTTTTGTATGATACTTTGAGGATTGAACAGCTTATAAGAATTGAGGCTCGTAATTATACAGGTAGAAAGATTAGATTACAGTAAGCTAGAAGAGAATTAGGAAACAAACATTGTGATATAGACAGCAGGTGATAGTTTAAATAAGGATAGATAAGTAGGAAATAAACCACAACCAGTAGAAATAACTTTCAGGGATTTGTTCACCCTGTAAGAAAGGGCCGAGCTGACCCCACCAGTGGGATGATGATGATGATGATGATGATGATTTATAGATTAAGGGTGTTCAACAGCTTGGTCATCGGCACCCTTTCAAAAAATAAATCATGGCAAAAGCCAGACTCACCAGTGGTCCATTGCTCTTATGGGACGTTATGGTCTCTATATTATTTATTATATTTTTGTTATACAGTATGGACCATTTAACTTGATATAATATCTCCGAAACTAGGCGCTGTAGAAAGAAGAATCTTGAATAAAAGTAGCTTGAAATTATGGGGGAAAGTCGCCTTTTATTTGGAGGACATTGTGATGATCATATTAGCGTTAATTCAATATTTTTAAATGGAAATCTACCTTTTTATTTTGTTTACTTACTCCTCATAAAAAACTAAACAAACTTTGTATAATGAACTTTACAGTTGTTCTTACAGAAGCATAAATAACGACGAAAATTCTGAACGGTTGCCCCATTCAACATAGTGCAGTATTATAGCAATCACACGTGGTGTCCCTTTTGTTTACTTTCTATGGTTGCGCAGTTTCTTTGTATCTATCATTAGTGTACTTGCAAGTCACAAATGTGTTACTAGCAAGATGTCCCTGCACACTATGCACGTACTGCTAGGAAGGTTTTAAATAACAATTACTATGATCGTTGGATAGGATGCGCAGGTTCCATTAAATGGCTGCCTCGATCTCTTGTTATTACATCACCAGACTTGTTCTTATGCTTAAAACCTGCCACGTTCTATTCAGCCACATCCCACAATGTAGAAGAAGGGGAAAAATAAGATTAGGATAAAAAGTATAAAAAAAGAAGGTTCACGCCATCATTCTCTAAATTGGTACAACTCTAGCCAATACCTTAAGCAATGTCCAATAAATAACAGCATAGATAAGCCAAGTGCTGTCACAGAAGATATATACAACCGAAGAACAATGTTCCGTCATTAGTTTTCTCAACAGTTAAACGTACTGAATGCTATCGGCGAGTGAAGATGTAGTACAGCGGTGCCTGTTCATCAGTGAGTCAAGAATACGAAGTATGTAGAAAATTCAGAAATGGCATATCATCTTTGCTTGAGCTTCCCTTGGGGAAGCGGTTCCGACTACTTTAGCTGCTGGGCTGCAGCGCTGCGGAACCCTAGCAGTCGTGGTAATTTGACGTTACCAGAAGTATGCCGGTTTCAGAAGACCATCCCGTACTGGAGGAATTCTGATTTCTTCAGCTGATAAGGACGGTGCTGCGAAACCCTAGCATTCGTGGTAATTCTGACATTACCGAAACACATTTGGCCAAACATCGAGGCATACATACATCGAGACTTTGCCGTAGGATGGGTCATTTGAATTGCTTTGTCTTGAAAGGGTTATTTTTTTCAACACACGCAGCTATTGAGTACATCTACCCGGCTGCGCCGCCCAGATGAGGTTAACATTCCCCGGTATATGGTAGCATGAGGTGATAGACCACTGGCGGCACCATCGAGGATATCGGTAGTGTTCCTGGAGGGGTTGACGCCCGTAAGTGGCGCATCCAGTTCCACTCGAAAGGGACTGGCTTTCTAGATTCAAGGCATTGCACCAATGAAGAGCCCCATGGAGTTTGCTGAAGCGACCTCCTGGGTTTTAGTGGGAGTAGACTCTTGGGTAGACCTCGCGCAACTGTTTTGCGCCCATATCAAGCAAACCACGTCGACATTAGTGGTCTATTGTAGCAGTTGAAGACACTAAAATGTTCCTTTCCAGCGGAATTTCAGTGTTTCTTATGCAATGAATAATGTGTCTTGTGGTATTGGAGAGTATGTCGAAGAATTATATACTAGTGTTTCAGCTTCTTCAATAAATTAAATTAAAACATTTTTTATTTATATTTGACTCTCTTTCGTTGGTATATCAAGATCACGTGTAAAGTAAATAGCATCAACTTATCATTTGGAAGCTAATCAGCGTATATAAAAAGGATGACTGTGCCTTAGTTTAATGTTACAGGCGCAAATAAAAGAGCAGTGACACAGCATGAGAATATCAAGGTATCTCCAAAACTAAGACAATTTAGGATATTTACAATACAAATGAGTGTTCAAATATTTTGGGAACCTAGTTCTCAATCATAACAGTAGAACTAGAAATTAATGCAAATCTATTTACTTTTGCAGAACAATATATTAGGTTTAGAGAATTTTTGTGAGACTTCTAATAAAAATACTCTGTATATTATTAGAGTTCCTGCACACTAACATCGTTCGAATTCGGAGCTTTCTATGTTTTCAAACCTGGTTAAATTGCTAGACTAATTTTATGTTAATAACATCCTTAGGATAAAGTAAGTTCTTTGTGGCCACCTTATAACAGAAGCATTTTATCATTCTAAGAGCTTGCCCATGTACATTCAGACGTAATCTAACGTACCCTCTGGGATATTTCGGAGTAGAGACTGTTTGGTTTTTAATTAAATACCAGCCAAAGGTTAAAACCTCTTGTGGGAATTTGTTAGATACGGTTGCTCAAATTGACTGGGCAATTTGGACCACACGACTGGTTTCTAGGAAGGGAAAGAAACAATAGCGAACTTCAGGAGCCACCAGGGATCTACCGTTGCAGTATTAACAGAAAGCTAATTGAGCTGTAGTTGGAGGAGAGATCGTGTGGTGTATGACCTTACGTTATCTGTCTAGAGGTGAGCCAAACAGAACAGGACCCATACTAATTATGTGCTAACATCTGTGATTTAGAAGCAGGTGACTGTCATTGTGAATTACTTACGCTTCACTCCATTTAGTACAAATGATACACAGCTACAAATTCAAGCTAACTGCTTATACCTTTAAGACAGTATATTTATCCTCCCTCGAGATCTAAACGATTTTTAACTGATAATACTGCAAACCTCGAAGTTCTTAAATATGTTATAATTAATTCAAACAATTTTCCGCAGTTATCTCGGTGTAGAAATCTTTACTCCCAAGCGTATTCTTGGGTTTTCATTTTTCTCTGAGATTTTTGAAACTTTATGTTAAAGAAGAAATCTTTTATTTGACACTTTCAAATCGTTTCTATAATAGTATAATATAGCAATAGCAAGGACGTCACATTAGTTATAATAGTTTAATATACAATCATTTATAAATAATTCTTACAAACCGGCATGCACAAGGTGTAAATACTGAAACGTAGCTGTTTATGTTAGTACTGATAAATATCTACCTGTAAGTTTTCTTCGGTTAATTTAGGCAGAATTTGTATTGGCGAGGTGCCCTATCGGTCCAAAATACGTCTGAACTGACAAATAGTAATTTGACAAATTATTATCTAAATTCTCACTTTTTAATTTTGGCAAAAATAAAGTATAATGTAATAAAACCCCGTTGGTGCTGAAGAATCTGGTTCAGTACAACGTCATATGCAAATAATTATTCACCTCTTTCTCCAAATTTCCCATTTATCTAGTTATTAGTTTAGCCTTTACTGATTTGCCAGTCGTGTTCAAGCTCTTTCATACAGGTGTCCGAAACGTCCTCTTAATTCACAGTTGGTTATAATACTTTATTGCTTTATTTGAATACCTGGATGTTTTTTCTTAGAGAATTGATGCTGTATACATGAAGAAGTGATACATGTTGGGTGGAGCAAGAGGTTTGTTACCTCATTGTGGAAACCTTATGGAGGTAAAAGATTTTCGACCTATTTTGATCTAGGGTAGAGGCTATCTTTTGCACGTCAGTTTAGCACTGTTTGTTCAAGCAAAGTTCAAACCAGTTCCTCCAACTGCAGTCGTCATGATCACCGCTTGCAATCTATTTATATTTCATACATTATAATGCCCTCTAAAATGTACGAATCATAGAATAACTGAATCTTCGATTCTCTTGTGTTTCTTACTATCTAGAACAGCTTGCTTTGAATATGAGCACGGGTCCAGAGTAAGACTGGTAACCTTGTTACTTAAGAATGATTCAAACAGTCACATAAGGTGCCATAAAATGCAAAGGATTACAAATTGAAACATTATCGTACCGTTGCATGCGTAGAAAAATGTTTCTGCTTTTCTTTCTCCAATAGCTGCAAGTTTATGAACATTACAAAATAGCGATAAGACTTTAGGCCAAATGTAGAGCCACAGTGCCGTTCCATTTGGCTGTGGCGTACTTTTGGGGCTATAATTTGCTTGGTACAGAACGTTTTATTTATGACTGAATTAACCTTCATATTCAACATTATTGATTATATATTAAGTCTTGATACTTGTGGTACGATCCGATGGTTTTCGCAAGCAGCAATTAGCGGATTTAGAAGCCCAAGTCATTATCTGGTATTACGACCACGGCTGCAAGGTTAACTTCGCGAGTTTTGACTGTAAGCTCTGGAGCAATATAACACTTTATTTTGATAGGCAGTGCTTTTAATTTTGTGAAAGTTAGAGAGTCAGATATTTTCTGGTAATCCTAAACTTGGAACACAAGTAGCGCTCGGTTATAAGGATATTAAATTTAACAATTTCATTTCGTTTTGAAACCGAATGCCCAAATAGATAAATATGACACGAATAGCTAGAGATAACTAGAAAACAAATTGTTTAGATATGCTTGAAATTTGTTTTAATTTTTTAAGAGAATTATAACCCAAATAATTGAAGAAAATTTTACTCGATTAAAGTGAAAATAATGGAGTCTCTGTGCTGCGAGAAAGTTTCTGGAGTTTCTGGAACTTCTTTTGCCTCTCTCTTTTCCTGCCTCTGATCCGTTGTAAATTTTTCGTGGCATATCGTTAGTGGACATCTAGATAGCTTATGACTAGAATAATAAATATTTCTCTTAAGTATTACGGTTTCCATTTTCAATGTAAAGCCATCTTTAGGCATGACACCTAAGATTTGAAAAATTTAATTTAGTCGTTAGTTCTCGATGGAGGAACGAGTATTAAAGGGAGAGTGGTTTCACATTTTGGGTGTATCAAGCACGCTCCAGTAGTTCATTACAAAATTGTACACAAAATGCGCTATTTATGCTATATTATATTTGTAACCTGATGGGCAAATAAGGTTTCAACTTTTAAGAGGATGTTTCTAAATATTTAATTATAATAAGATGAATAAATGTACCTTATTTTTCAACATTATCTGTGTTTTTCAAATAACAGTTACAATGGCAGTCACAAATAGAAGCTGCATTAACATATTTGAAAAAAGAGGTGAATGAAATTCCAACTCAAAGCAGGTTCGGACAACTGCGAAAGGAAAGGGGGCAAGGGCACAAGCGTACAAATCAGTGGTGATTGACACTTTATTCAATTGCCAATTCTGACCGTTAAAAATAGTTTAAAATATGTATCTTGAACTTTGAAATTAATTCAGTTTGTCATAAAATGTATTAAGTGGTTTGCAAGATGTATACCAAGTGTACAGACTAAAATATGCCGCTATTCCAGAATGAAACTTTATAATATTGAATTCCGTTGTAGAGAACATAAATCAGTTATAAAGGAAAGTTTGCAATTAATTTTAGAATCCGAAAATTCTAACTCATTTTTAAAATTACTGACCCTTTGAGGGCAATTATAGCCCTTAAAGATAAAAAAATTCATTGGTTCAGAAATACAAACCTTATCCAATTAAGCTATCAACTCAGGCAAACAGATTAACATTTTGTGGACACCATCACATAGACAAATTAATGGTAATGAACGAGCAGATGCAGCAGCCCGCGAAGCAACCAGTTTACCTCCAGATGAAACAATTTCAAGCATAACTTACCAAGATTATAATGTCTATATTAAAAATTACATCAGAAGAAACTGGGAAAATCAGTGGTATGACAACTTAAACAGCAAACTGCATGATATAATGACTAACGGAAGATTATGACCTCCTATTAAGAAACTTAAAAGTAAATAACAAGTGGCTTTAACTAGACTAAGAATTGGTCATTGCAGAATCACGCATTAAGGCATTCTGTGGCTTAAAGGATCACGCATCTGTGATCACGCGCATTCTGTGGCTTAAAGAACACAGTGGAATTTTAGGTAACGAGAGAGTTGATTGCTTGCCTAAGAAGGCTGCAGAATCCAATTTTCCTGTGACATACCCTTTATGTCCTATTTCTAATGTAAGGAGAATAATACATCAACATATTCTTGAAGAATGGAACCAACAATGGCTAACAACTCCAAATGGAAGTTTTAACAAAACATTATTTTTCCCTAGTGTATATAACAGAGGAAAATGTGAAACAGCTGTGCCAAATTTTGTTTTGACACAATTTTTAAGTGGACATGGTAAATTTGGTGAATACTTATCAGGCTTTCACTTAACATCCAACCCCGAGTGCATGTGTGGTGAAGAAATTCAAACTGCAGTTCATCTCCTTTTCTGTTGTCCCATTTTCTGGAGAGAAAGACAAGAATTAATGTTCAAGCTAGACTCTCTAGGAACTGAAATTTCTGCTCATCTTTTCATCCGAAGATTCTACTGTACTTAATGACCCTAAAATGATCAATAATATTCTACAATATACAAAAGATGCTTCATTATTTCGGTTGCTGTAATTTTAGTGCATTACTATTGTTCTCATGATTGTACTGTCGTTAATATTCCACTTTATTGTAAACCAAGCAAACAATGATATAAATTATACCAATGTTATATTAAGTGTTATGTATTAAGACAATATATTCATATAACTTTTTGAACATTGGATCAGGATGTATTATTGTGTTAACATACGATAGATATTATATAATTAATTTGTGTAAAGTTGCCATATGACCATGCAGTTAGCGCCTATAAACAAGGTTGAAATAAAAAGTATATATAAATCAGTTATAAATTATACTGTACAATACACCTAACACTGAATAAAAGCTACACGAAAATGAGCTTAAAAGCAATAAAGAATTTTTCAAAGTGATTAAACTTCAAACGCGTCAACCAAAAGTTAATATGACATTTTAAAATGAAATTGCACTTTGTTCCAAATTCGGATGAACTTTTCACCGGAAGTACGTAAACTAAATATGTTTCAAGAATATATCTATTTAGCTAAACAGAGTACACTTTTTCTAACAAAGTTAATAGTGAGATAAATTGATATCTAGCATTTATTTATGTAGCACGTAACATTTTCGATTGCAAGATCAAAGCAAAATTTACTTGTTGCGACAAAGTAAACGCAAAACTGCCATAAGGATAAGTATGGATAAATTAGTCAAGAGTTCGAGTTCCCAAGTCTGCTGATGAGCAGGTATGAACGCTTATTCCCACGTGCCGTCGATCATAGCTTCACTAATGCTTAATTTTACATCGTCGCGGCAACGGTAATAGATTGGTTGCTGGAAACTACCTTCCATCCTGACGCCATTATAACAACAATCATACATAAATAAAATTCAACTCCTGTATTCGGGATATTTCGTACAATCCGTCCTCGATATTGATCTGAATGTGTTCGGTCATAGAGAATCTTGAACTTAATTATTCTCAGCTTCCTGGTTTAAAACTTTCTGAAAGGGGTATAAGATTTCTCTTTCTCTCACGATTGCTGATAATTAGAAAGACAAAGCGGCCAACTTTGAGAATGTTATCCACTTCCTCATCTGCTTGTGTGTTTCTTTAACGTTATTACGTAAAGTACGAAAAATGGAAAAACATTGCGTTCTTCAAAGTCAGTGGCACGACTTCAGGGAAAACATATGTTTAGAAGTCCACTGAACAATTAAAAATTGTCTTAAAAGGTCCATGCATGTATGTGCACAATGTATGTGTGCGAGTACGTCAACAGCATAACCCAAAAACGCAGTTGGTTATAAATCTAACTCTACAATTATGTTCAGCATCTTTGAAGGATGCACACGAAGATTTAAATTCTTTTTATTCAACATTTCTCACTAATTTTGATTTTATGAAAAATGACTTAGCGATTTTTTAAGATATTATCATGGCTTATTAACCATAGATATGATTTCCTGGGAATGGGCTTTGAGATCCTCTTCTTTATGAGTGACTTAAGTATCTCGTAAAATTTAAGAGGTAGACAATCTTATTGCAAAAATGTATAGGTAGATTTTATAAAGCACAAAATTTTTCTCAAATACTGCTTTGTGTAGTCATAAAATTTAAAGACTTCCTCCTTGTTCATTTAAATTTATTTGGGAAGCCACTGTACTTTCATGCTTTCTTTAGTGGAACGAAGAGAAAGCAGTTTCAAAGTCAGCACAAAACACTCTCACTTAACCCTACTGTATTTCCCTAAACACATTTTGTGCATAAAGTAATGCGGAATAAGGAAATTTCTTTAAATTGTTATTTCCGTCAACTTGAAATGGGTAGGATAACAGGCATTTAAATGAATAGATTGTACCACGTTTAGATAGTTCAACGCAGAGGCCCTTAGTCCTGGACCCGTAGGACCAAGGACCCGGGCCTCCTTCCACCCAGGAGCGATGGATACTCCGGGGATTTTTCCATGGGGCAATACCTTGAGTCTAAAAAGCCCCCCCCCCCCCCGCTGAGTACAACGTCAAGACGGGTGGAAGTGGATACGTCACTTACGCGCGTACGTCATCATGGATCCAACACATAATTTTTGGACATTATTGTCACCAATCGCAGGTTGGTTGGAGCCACCGCAAAGCCAGCGCCGGGCATGCGCAGACAGGAGAGAAAGAGCCAGATTGTGGTACGCGAGTTGGGCGCTTGGCGAGAGAGAGAAATAAATAAAGAGAGAAAGAGACAGAGATAGTCTGGAATTTCCGCTGCCATCGTGATTGTTATCGAACGATCGGCGGTTTTGTAGAACAATGACTGGAGAAATAAAAGCCGGCAGTGTTATTGCGCAGTCAGTTGCTAGTGAGTTGTTAATTGTGTGTGCAACTATGTAGTAATAGTGAGGGTGTGGAGATTGGAAGTGTATCGCAAGTGATTCTCATCATTTGCTGACATTTGGTGAAGAAACGAGAGATTTTGAAGACTGTTGTTGTGTATGTAACGTCATTTTAGAAGCTGCCAAGGATACACAAAGCTACTGTTTACTGCAATAAAGAGCATATTAAATTTCTGCAAACAAGACTTTTAATTCCACGAACTCACAAGATCACATTTGCTGTCAGGATTGGAACAAGACGATGGAAGCTGTATTGGCCAAAATCTTAGAACAGATGGAAGAAATGAAGTCATTGCATGACATCCTCGCTACCATGACGAAAGCGGCGAATAGCAACCTGGCCGCGGAGCTAACAGAAATGAAGACAGCGAATGACAGCCTCGCTGCGACGTTAACCACGGAAATAAAAGCGGTGAACGACACCCTGGCTACAGAAATGAAGACCAAATTAACCGAAATGAAGGCCGCGAACGAGGCCCTGGGCGCCAAATATGAAGAGCAGTTGGCCGCCGTGAAGGAGGACGTCACAGAGTTGGGCGAGCGCGTTGAAGAGCCTGCGAACCGCCTTAACGACCTATAGGGAAAGGCCGACAGCAACACATAGCCCCTGAACGCCCTGGTGAAGGATATCGTCGGTAGAAGACTCAAAGATCTGAAGTCTGACGTTCCGGGAAGCGACACAACATCTACATGCGTCAAACCACCGGAATACGACGGCTCGTCAACGTTTGAAGTCTTCCGCCGCCGATTCGACACAGTGTCCAAGCACAAGTGGTCGCCAGAAGAAGAGGCCGCAGTTCGGAAATCACCGCTGGGCCGTAGCCTAACGCAGCCAACTGAAGTCCAGGACGCAGCAGCCAGGGGAGACGCTGCAGCAGCTCGCCCTGGCAATCGAACAGCTGGCCAAGAGTTTTAACTCTACCAACTCACAAAGTCACAGTATTGTGTATATACACTAAAGAGAGGAAAATTATAATTATCAAACAACTTAGTTTTTAAAGTGTTAATCAGTATTAGCTGTTATTCTCTATTGTGCTTATAAGAAAACTTCCTTAGAAACATTTCATCAGAATAGCAGATAATAAGGAATTGATAATTGATAACTATTCATTTGGCACTTGAAGCTTTTACGTTTTCTACCGTTTACCCAGGATTGGTAGTGGAATTATGGCATTCATATTACATGGAGATTTCACTGAAAAGTGAAAATTTGACATCCATTAAATAATAATAAATAAAATCATTTTAATAAAAATGTTCACACGCGTTTGCGTTTGAGCAAAAAACGGCAAAAAGGAGGACGAATAAATTAGCTTAGAAATGCAGATTCTCCAGGGATTTGACACGATATTTCCTAAAATGTGTCTCCGCTCTCGAAATATACATCTTGAACGATTTTAATTTATTTTGGTAATTTTAATTCATTTTCCAGCTTTTAAAAATAGCTATATCAGCTCGAGTAAATTCCATATGCTTAACCTATCTGTGTCTAATACATTATCAGTCGATGGATGAACCTTTTGTAATTTTGTAGGAATGGAATACAGGAATGTTAAACCAAACATTTTATGACAAACACTCTTTTGTCACATTAACCAATTTTGAAACGTTCTTTGCTATGGCTTGAACTTATCCGTATGCATCATGCATATTTTGAATAAACTTCAAGGTGTCATAATATTCTGCTTCTCATACTAGCATCTTAAGGTTATGAAAGTCCAAAACAAATGCACAGTGATCTGCTTTTCAAGCATCTGACTTCCGCTTCGCTTTCTGTATCCCTCTCTATCCCGCAATAAAATAATTCACGCAAACAGTTATACTTTTTAATAAACTCAAAATAAAATTAAACTTTGGCGAAGTAGTTTGTATTACGCAAGTAAAAGAAAGTGGATACAAAAAGTACTGCAAATATAAGACTATTACATCAAAGCATTCAACTTTTTGCTGCATTCTTATATTGCATCCTTGCTGTAACCCGCTGCTCCATTCGTATTATTACGTTAGAGGCGGAGATTGTTCTCTGTCTCTCTCAAACTTCACCTCCATATTTTTCTTCTTTCACGTTCTCATCATTTCTCTTCCTCTTCTTATTTTGGTATTCTTCTTTCCTGTGTCACATCCCCTTTTACTCTCTTATTCTCTTCCCTCTATCACTCTCTCATATGATGTTTGCAAAACACGATGTTTATAGACTCTAAACATAAGTAAAAATTTAATAGCGTTCACAATTGTGCCTTTCTATTTGCGCGAGCATACGTGCGTGCGTGCAAGCGCGCGCTTGTTGTATGTGTGTGATTATATATTTATATTATAAATGTCAAATACCATTATGTTATTTATATAATTTTTAATTATATATTTATATCAACTATTAAAATTTTACCTTTAGTTTCATTACTGGTCGAAATTAAGAGAGTGCACAAATGGATCTATATGTTTATTCAAAGTATATAATAAAATGAAGCAACCTTCTTTCTTTGCGTGTGTACAATCTCATCTAATTCAAATGAAATTTATACTCTGTATCTATATGAAAGTGATGTCATGCTTATAAAACAGAGTGATATTAAAGTGGCAATAACACTAAACTAGTAACATATCAATGGAACATACCATTTCTCTACTCATATTCATCGTCATGTTCTCCATTGACTACTCCTTTTTATGTTTTCATTGGAATAGTATTGTGACTTTGTGGGTTCGTAGAATTAAAAGTCCATTTTGCTGAAATTCTAAATGTTCTTTATTTGCATAGAAACACACTGTGTAGCAGCATAATTACATCACATATCACAATCTATAACACCAAGGTCGATGACTATGACAAACAGTGACAGCTGATTACAACACCTCTCTTTATATCAATATGTTACAGCTGTTACTTCTCTCTGTTTACTACACACGAATGTTCACGACCGACTCTCGTTTTACAACTGTCCGCTGGCGTGTCACATTCTCTTTTATATCTCATTCATAAATTCGAAAGATTTCTGGGACTCTTAAGAAAACGAAAATTCTATCACCTTCCAGAAGCGTAACTTAACCTACGCCGGCAAGTCCTTTACCTCCATGATGTACTATCTTTCTGTTATATATCGGCGCTATCGTTATTTGCCAGCTCTTTGTGTACGCTAGCCGTGCTATCGTAGATAACAGCTTCGCGACAGTATTGTTTAAATTCAATGAATCTACCGGAGAATTCCCAAGCGACCGCAAAGTGAGATTTGTGGGGGACAACCCGGCGCTGGGGTGGGTTGTCTCCGGGATCTCCGGTTTCCCCTGCCATCTCATTCCACCGGTGCTCCATCTTCATCTCATATCATCAGTGTCATCGCCTGCGGTGCCGTATGTAGTAAAATTGGGCGTTTAACACTACATATTACATTTCATTACCGGAGAATGTATGTCATTAAGTTGTAGGATTTTAAACTTGTGTTATTCATTTTCGGAAAGAAACTTCAATATTCGTGTTTTCAGTCTGCCTAGTAACACTAAATTTCCTATATTTCCACAGGAATCAAAATTTGTACTCCTAGTCATTTTGTCTGCACTCGTTCCCAAAGAAAAACTATTTCTGTTGCAGTTAGTGTTATTCATTTCTTTTTTATAACATAAGGTATTTGAACATAGTGAAATGCTAATACAATGCCAACATCTTAGTTATGCTTCGAAATTTATATGCATATTGTACTGCATGTATAATATTGTGAGGAACAAATCGTTACTATTTTTGTAGGCCTTGCTTATGGCGAACACTACAAGGAAGGCATCTTTGGGCCGGAGAGTTTATCCAAGTCAGGTGGTCTCAAAAGCGTCTGCAAGTTTACTATTGTATTGGGTAATCCAGCACACCTACTGGTTCTGCAGTGTCAGTGACCGGGACCTTTAAGGCAACCCTCTGCCTTTCCGGGCGGCTGAAGCCTGGCCGGAGGTACCCAATCTCCCATGGGTATCAGGAACCACCACCCCCTAGAGTCCAACTCAATCCTTACAACTTCCAAAAGGGAGGTCTTGAATGCTCGGCCCTAGGTTCCTCTCGTAACATCAGAGGTAATACGAGTGTTAAGGATCCGCAGTGCCCCGCTATAACAGCTGAATGGGACGGATCCCCTCCCATACTTTTTCTTTTAGTAATTTACGTCCTCAAACGTTAAGTAATATCAGACGATGAATGGAATGGGTGAAATGATGCTCAAATGAGCCCGGGGTCCATAGACCTCAGTCACCCGACATTCGTCTTTCAGGATAAGGGAAACCCCCAGAAAAACCTTATCCAGTAACTCACCCTGACCGAGATTCGAACTCGGGACCTCTTGAACGTGAGACAGACATGCTACCACCACGCTACCGAGGCGGGTTCCCCTCCCATACGGGAAGGCGGCCCCGCCGTGGTCCTCGGCAGTCTTCCTTCCGGCACTGACGCGCGTAACTGACGTATACACTTCCACCTGTCTTGATGATGGGGGAGGGGCACTTTAGACTCCAGATATTGCCCCACACTTAAGCGCCCCGGAGTTTCCATCGTTCCCTGGAGATGGAGGCCGAAATATTCGGACTTTCGGGTAGACCTTGTGTTAAATGTTGCATTGGTTTAGATATTTAAACGTGTCATATCGGCACGTTGGCCATAGTAGCTTAATGGTAGAGCGGCTGGACGGAAACCAGAAGATCCGTGGTTCAAATCCCGGCTATGGCATTGAATTTTTCATTCTGACTCTACGTTTCCACAATTTAGCCTACACACGGCCAGTGTGAAAGAACAATTTCCAAGATACGTTATATCTTTTGGTGTATTCCTCGTTCTTCTCTGTACTGTCCTAGTTAAAAGCGTTTCTGATGTTGTCATGGGCTACACAATAGATGTAATATTTGTAAATGCAGATATTCCAGTAAATCTATAAGATTAGTGCATATCTTAGAAAATATCGGCATATTTGCCCAAATAAATTTCCATATCGTTATCTGCCAGCAAAATGTCTATTTCTATCACTGCAGTATCACGTTTGAACTTAAGTATTCCCACGGGCAGATTTTCGCATATTACAATATTGGTAATTAAGATTCGCGTAAATAGTGCACTGGGAAGTATTATATACTTATATTTTTGTGAAAAGTATAACACTACTTCAATAATTGCCGTATTCAACTATTGTACTTCACCACCTCACGTTCTGCTTCATCCCGCCATTCTGAATTCTTACACATACATGACCAAGACGATGATAATTTTAGTACATGTTTTCAGTGGACCGAGTGTTTTGGAAAATGAAGCTGATGTTCGACGTCTTGTATCATCAGAAACATAAAAAATCTCGGCACAAAGTCCTTAGAAAACTAAGCACAGAGAAAAGAAAGCAAATAAAAGTGTGGAGAAGGAAGCGTCTTCTTAATATGCATGATGAATTCATGTTAAGTACTATGCGACGTCACGTACCTAGTCTTTCCTTATCTTTTGGTGAGTATTTTTGTATCCATTACTAACATACATTGAACCGTATAACTATAACGCCTCAAGTCTGAAGCTCTCTACGCCTTGTGTATTATTGCTTCAGGGACACGCTGTTAATGGAATGAGTTTCATCTGACATCGTCAAACACAACATTCTTGTCATTATCCATATGTAAATAATTTTCGCTACCTGCCATTTTAACTATGTTTTCTTCATTACCTTACATCTTCAAAACCGGTTGAAAACACTGAGTAACGTGATGTTTGAGACGTACTCTACATAAAGTTAAAAATTAACGAATAAATCTGATATACATTCACCTAACTTACTGAGCGAGACGGCTTCACTATATTATGTAAGGCGACTAATATAGGGGTACCGAGTTCGACTCTCGTTGACACTCCACTCTCAGCTCATCTGCCATGATTTCCTTTCCATCTCTTTTCTTTCCTTCCTTTCTTATCTTCCAGTTGCATTTATAGGTTCCGTGATGTATGGCGGTGCCGGACACGTATGAGGATGTTTGGTCGAAGGAAATTGTACACTCCAAGGAGACCAGAGTGCTGCTTGGCTGGCGGGTCTTTTCGCCTCTCTAAACTGCTTCAATAGTGAGACCGGTTTCCCAGCTTTGAATTGTTGAACTGTTAGACTTCGGCATGTCTCTATTGCTCGTCTGTCTATGTAGGTTCTTGTAGTTTCTTCTCTTCATTCGTTCCTCAACTTCATTCGTAGAGGCTATGGATCTATGTAGATCTATGTCTGCGAGCTCCCCGGTGTTAAAATAACCTTATCCCTTAACATAATTTGTTTCTGCTGTTCTTAAAGCTACTGTAATTCTAATTCTTCTACTTCTTATTAATAAACACAAACATTCAACATATTGTAAACATTACACTGTAAATATTAAGAATCCTATACACTAAAACAATAAGCAGTTTTACAGAACGCTGGTAGTATGTGATAGCTGTCATATTTCATTCCATTCACATAGAATATAGCCTTTAGAAAATTATAATAATGAATTAAACCAATATTATGGGATATCTTTAAAATGGTTGATCTCACTACAACGGTTAATATAAATTGTTGGTTCAATGATATTGTCCTTTTCTCAATAAGATACCTATATATTATAGTTTAATAACTACAAAAACTCAGTTGTTGAAATTCAGGGCTTCATAAGTTGTTCTGGAGAACTTAGGTTGTACTCGTAACTCAAATAATGTCATGTTCAAATGAACTCGTTACATTGGCAGAAAAGTACCACAAACTGAGTGCCCACCTTGGTAGCGTGGTGGTAGCGTGTCTGCCTCACGTTCAAGAGGTCCCGAGTTCGAATCTCGGTCAGGGTGAGTTACCTGGATAATTTTTTCCGGGGTTTTCCCTTGTTCTGAAAGACGAATGTAGGGTAACTCTAAGCTCTATGGACGCTGGGCTCATTTGAGCATCATTTCACCCATTCCATTCATCGTCCGATATGACTTAACGTTAGAGGAGGTAAATTAGAAAAAAAAAAAAAAAAAATTACTGAGCACTTAAACGCTTACTTAAGTTATTGTTCAGATTTGACTATTTGTACAGATAACGATGCGTTCATGTCAATTCTTAACCTGTTTGTGAACAATGGCAAGAGGAAACCTTGATGTGCTTTTGGATTAGCGAAAACATTACATAATATTTCGTATGTAAAGTACAGTTCATGGAAGTGCAGTACTAGGATGGAAGTTTCTGAAATGCACTTCGCCACAATAAAAGACTAATTTTGGACGACTAGTTTGGCTTTATCATTATAAGAAGAAAAGCCAGAACTGGCCAAAGTAAAAACAGTTTTACATAATGTTATTAATATTTTAATGAATGGAGTTGCTGTAAGGCTGCATTCAGCTTAAAACGTTTAAGGGCCCTTTTGTTTTGTTATTATCATATTTTACTTTCCTTTGTCAGCTATACACACATTTTAAGATACTTCCATTGTAAATAATGTATTATTTTGAGTTACATTGTAGTCTTTTTCATACAAAAAATACAAAATCCAAGTAATTATAGTCTAATGCTACCCCTTCAACATCCACGCGTGCCATCACACCGATTATTTTACGTGAGCCCTCCCCATCCCATACAACAGGAATGTTTAACTGCAGTTGCCGAGATATGAACTGATGAAGTTTGGCTTTTAATGGATGGCCAGTCCATTGCCTATCGTTTTAACGACCATGGTCATTTGAATCAATTATATTGAGACACTGCAGAAAGCGGTATGAAAACTGTTTAGAATGTACAGCAAGAGGGGCAGAAGCAGCAAAGTAATTCATCCATTAAAGGGTTAAAAACTAAATCTACCTTCATATTTTAGAAGCACAATAAAATTATAGAAAAAAATCATATATTTTGCCAATAATGAACTGTAAAAAAGAATTATACAATAGAGACCTCGGTAATCAAATTACCTGCAGAGCAGGACAAAATTACTTAGGACCTTTAAAGCATTAAATGCCTTTTGGATGGCGTAATGTCCGAAACACACTTTAGTGTCGTAAGTTTTAAACTCTCCTTTATGGTGTTCACCTTTGTACAGAAGTTCAGTATTTTACAAATTGTTCTAGGTAATGAACTTTTAGGTATAAGTAACTGAAATGTTGCATACATCGTGTGCTAAGAAGTCTACAAGTGTTATATACTTAGCTGGTAAAAAGTATAGTGCAGTGAAAATTCATTTATGCAATATATTTTTGTTTTGTTGATAGATTTAGTTGCAATACGTTATTGTTTTTTAAAGAAACTGATGCGTGTACAGCATTTTTTTCCATTCAGTAAAACTACAATGACAGGTTATTTCTGAAGATATTTAAAACTATGCGTGAACTGTGGTCTATATATTGTGTTATACTTGTGTATTAAATGCCGGTTGATATTAATATTATATATGGATCGAACTCAAATGTGAAATTGCGAACCTTAACGTTCCACTTCCTTAAAATAACTCAATGAGGATGAAGATAGTCGCAATATATTTTCAACCAAATTGGTATAGCTAACCCAATAAGTTACTTTGATACCTTTTAGAACAAAGGGCCAGTGTGTTGGAGGTAAAATTGTGGTTTACTAAATTTGAGCAGTGTTGTTAGTGCAGTAGGCCTCAGCACTTTGAAAACCTGTCCAGTGCAGCTAACGTCATACTCAAACGTGTTTTGACCATAAAGTCCCAGATGTCCGTTTTCAATCCCAGGACATTAATGTTTGATGAGCGTAGTGCATTCTTAATGATGGCTTACCCATGTTGTGAAACACGAGAGGGCTATACTTGGCAGACATTTGGGAATATGATTTTCACTCGTTGCATGAATTCCCATGTGAAAACTCTTCGCTTTGAGAGAAATATACTGGCGCTGTGGCCTAGTTTTTGTGATTAACACCCCCAAGTTTTATCTGTTTGCTAAAGTTAGCGTTTACAACTATCCATAAAATCCATACGAGCGGCTTTCTAGCTAAATATTCCAACAGTGTGGAAAAATTTTTAGAACTCATTCCCAAAGTTTGGGTTTCACATATCACTATATTTTACCCCTTATTATGAGTAAATATTACTGCGGAAACTAGGATATCGTGACTTTGTGGGTTCGTGAAATTAAAAGTCCAATTGCACAAACTCAAATTGTTCTTTATTTCCACCAAATTACATTTGGAACACTTGCCGATTGCATAGAACTACGTAGCACACACAATTACAATCCAACAGTTCGTCTGTCACAGGTCCACTCCACACTCACAATTATGTACAACCCCTCTGATGCACGTACCTACGCAGTCTTCCATTCCGTTGGCTAGCATGGCGCTCTTCACGGCTGTTCGCCAAGAAGTAACTTGACTCGCCCACTGCATCCCTTACATACGCAGATCGCTGTTTCTGGAAGCTTCGTGGCTCGGAACATCAGCCCGATGGTTCCAGACGTCAGGGTGAGGGGAAAGAGGCGGCTAGTGATGCTTTTCCAAACATCCCCTCGGTTAGCGCCACAAGATAAATGGGTAGGCGTGGGCTGAATGCCTCCTGTCCCCCACTCAGCTGTCAGTTGGACGTGCCTTCCGATAATTAGGTGACACTTTAGTTTACTAACGAACTTTAAACAGTATCTCCATTTCCCAGCATCACATATCCTTTGTTATTCTATGTGCGACTTTCTAGTGAAAATATAAACCTATTGTATGGAGTAACTTTAAGTTAACCACTGGCACGACAGCCCTAAGACGGCCAAGGCCTGCCAACCCGACTGCCGGCCTCACGCCCTCTTACGCACGGCAGAGGTGGGCGAACAACCAAACGACATGGGGAGGAGATGTGGTCCGCATCTGGGCGTACCCAAGCCAGAACGTTGGTTTTTGTGATCAGGGCCGCTTCCTTCAATTTCCTCACGATGCTGAGTGGGCACCGGTCCTATACCCGGGATAGAAGATCCGATCGAACCCGGGCTGCTTTCTGTGGCCAGGGATCAAGGCATGCTGCCTTAGCTCACGGCGCAGAACGTATGGAATAACTATACAGGTAGACATGCGATTAGAAGTGAGACGTTTATATTCCTTTCCATAGGCTCTATATTTCTCTCATAGCTGTAGTACCATCACCTTCATTTTAGAAAAAAGTCTCAAGTGTTAATATTAAAGGGTTTAAAATAGAGAAAAGGAAACTTCTGGCGCATTCAATTATATTTTGCATTTTTTTAAATAACTACTAGAATGTATGCGCTTTTAACATTGAAAATTTTCAACAATGTTATACTGTGTTAGGTACATTAATTGTGACAGACATGGCCGTTACCTTCGTGAGTTTAAAATAAGCATTAACTACGTCTGTGGCCAGATGTCTCTGGCTTATAAACCCGCCATACTATGTTCAATTTCTGGCTAGAGTTGAGAATTTAAATTTAATTACAATCGTTCCGTATCCTCCATGAAATCTACAGTACATATAAATGTTATGGTAACTTGATAAAAGGAAAACCCAACATTTAAGAACGTATAGTCACCAAGTTGTTCCTCACATTAAAGTGTTCATATGCCTATAGACGTAAAAGGGATTTCTATAAATAAAAAGGTAAAGTAAATATCAAGAGGCTGAATAGAGGATCAGAAGCTACGAAGCAGATTTTAGTCTAAATATTTTTTCGGGCACACTAAATAAACCAGTGCTTTTGAACATATACAAGTAGTAATGTTTGTGTTTTTGTTTTTGATTCTTTGTTAACTAAAAATTGCTATCAATTATCCGAGTCATACCGGTGCCAATGGTATGGCAGAATTTTGTCCTGCAGAATTTCTTAATGCCAATAGAGACACTCATACGAGGCTGTCCCCTTTAAGCACTCTTAAAACCATATGGTCTGGGTCGGATTGGGTGGGTAAGCCACGTCTATTCAATAGAGCCACCCAAACCAACATTTTTGTTTCATGTGTGCGTGCTTGGTGTTGTGAATATGCTCAGAACACGAGAAATACAATAGATAGAATATTTCATACCGAAATTTCCCATCTCCAATTTGAAAATAGTACTCTTCCATCTGAAAGATGCCCCTAATGGTTTACATTAAGTCATAAGTTTGAAGCATTCGCATTTCAAAGGACTCGTATTCTAATATGAGTTGCTGTCATATCCTTCTCATTTTCTTTGAATTCAAGTTATCAAGAAACTAGAAAATTTTAATGGCTCTGTAGAAAGCGTGTAGACATCTTAGAACATTTTAACTGAAACAAAAGTGTTGTTATGTAATTTATTCCTGAAGTGTTCACTGCTGCTTAGTTTCCTAAAACTAAAACTGAAGTTTTGACGTAATTTTTAATCTTATATTTGCCAGGTTTCTAAACTTACTATCCGGTGTTCACTTGTAGCATCCTAGGAAGTAAACAGTGAACAAAACAGTGTTGAATTCATATTCCTACTGTGACAATGCCCACTAACCGTTCACAACTGAGAGAATTCGGAGAGTATAAACACGTTTGACCAAAAAGTTAAATCGATAATGCTTTAATAAAATCTATTTTTCAATTAGCTATTTATGATATGCATTTTCGATTACAGAATTAATTGAATATCTAGCAAATAAAATTAACATTTACTGCTAACGAAGAAAAAACAGCTAAATAACTAGGATTGAACATTTAAATAAATAAGCTGTTTAGTTGCTTTGATACTGAGACGCATTTGTTTTGAGCTACAGAGCGCAACAAAGGTTCTGAACGGAATAGTAAGCGAACTGTTTTCCTGCAGTCGCAATAGTATTAATATAATGCAGAGTTTATTGCTGTCTTTCTGCAAGAGAAGTATTTACCTATTCAATGTATACCACCCAGAGGTCTTTGACCATTGATTGATTGTTTCTCGTAACCAATGTTGATTTTATTTATGGAAAAAAGTTGCCATTGGGATTCATCTTTGCTTATTGAAAAATTTTTGATCCACATTATCAGCAGCTTGTGGATCGAAAACAAATGAAAAACCGAGGTAGCACTTTTCAGAAGCATTTCATTAATATCACAGATAACATGACATCAACACGTGAAGGGTAAGACAACCGCAAAATAAGCCAGATATGTTACACATGATTTGTATAAGACACTTCACGATTTTCTGAGAATAAGAACAAAAATAGTATGAAATTGCGAAACCAAATTGCACGATTCCGCAACACAACTGTTCTTTTATGTTTTCCCTGAAATATCTTTGTACCAGATACTCGGTACTCAGTGCACAATTGTATGGGCGCCTTTGTTTCTCGATTGTCGGAACCCAGTAATTCATTTAAGACGCAGCAATCAGTCCGAAATGAATGAAGAAGCCTGCAAAACGCCTCCTGACTCATATTTATCTGCACGAACGTGTAGAATTGAGTCTTTGTTGAAGAAGGGACATTGCTGAACGGTAATAATAGAGGATGAAGCGTTTGGAATTATGGCGGGTAGTGGCGGAGTATGAACATTGTAGAATGGCAGTGGTTGATAAGGAACACTTAAGAATAGTAGTATTTCTGGAGGAGGGAAGTTTTAGGGTGATGGTGCTGCAGGATGAGGAGGAGCAGGAAGAGAAGGATCATTTTAGAATTATGGTGGTTTTGATGCTATTCGAACGGCACATCTAGATACAGTCAGATGACGTAATCGTACAATATTTGCGAGTTTTATAAGGCAAGTTGCGCAGTTTAATTTTATTGACATTGGTGCCGTAGGCATAGAGCCTTTAACTGGATGACTGTCTTGTCTGAAGGCACCCACTGTACGGATTGATGTACAAACACCATTAGAACCCACCTATTATGCATTAGGGAGTAATGTTGAGTTAATGAGTAGTTCGAAAATTTCGTTTTCTACTCACTGCTTGTATATAAGTCTCAATAAAGCTCCCTAAGTAGGTGTTAGAGAGCATATCACTTCGTTGTGAGATATGTGAAATGTTACGGTTGACTGCATCGTATATCAGCATTTATTTCTTTTCAGATTATGGTCTTCAGGTATGTGTATTATTTGTATATGTTTCTTTACAGCTGTAACTTCAAAGTCTAAGGTTCTCATTTCCTTTGATGCCAGGGGAACTTTGTTTGGAAGCTAAAAATTCATATCTTAGGTATGCTCAGCTTTTGAGTACTTGTAGAGTTTGATCATTTTGTGGAGTAATCATTTTGTTCATTTCATCTAATACAAGTGAGTAGCCACCATTAGTGTACATTTACTACCGTATTTTCATACGGAAACAGTCACGTTTATTGATACCACTGTCCTCTAAGATGGTAGGATATAGGTTTCGCATTCCAAAGTTGCACCGTTCCATTCCCGTTGAATGGGACAACATGACGTGTATTTTATCGTGGTTTTCCAGGTTGGTTGGCGAATGAAGAAATTTATACACTACCACGATGTTGCTTTCCCTCATATGTTCCCATGTTATCTTTAGAGTTGCAGAGCTTGGCACAATGACCAATGATATGGAATATTTTGAGTAGAGTGCTTAATTTGTTGCTTTATTTGCTTCGCTCAACCGGATAGAAGGCATTGGAAAAAGAGGATTTCATATTAGAGCACAATTCTTTCTCTCTCGCCTCACTCCTTCCTCATTGGAAACGATAGACATTAGCGAGAGTCCGCGGTGGGAGAGCTCCTTTTATCTAAAATTCGCTAGAAAACGGTTTACTTCGGGTTAAAAGTTTTCGGAGCACATTGTTTGGCAATTATCAGCCTTTTTAGCAATATCCGAATATGCATCGAAACAACTGTATTAATTACAATGGACAACAACCAAAAGAGTTACGGAAACAAAATGCGCTATATAGGACTAATTATGTACAGAGGTATTTTTTAGACGAGACGTGTGACATAATTCTGTGCAGTAGTTTATGGTGGAATCCACCTGGTTATTTGTAAAACAGGGGTGTCAGATTAGTAATCTGTCATCTAACCCTTTTGCTTTATCGGCATTTGTTGTTGAAAGCAGTGATTGCATGACGTCACTCGCGCACATCCGAGCAACGTCACTCGCCACCTCTAAAAGATACTTCTCTACCGCTAATGAATATGATAGTAAACATGGCCGTAGTGGTCGAGTTTCATTCTAAATAAACATATGTCTGTGATGACTCTTTTCAGACGAAAGCGCCAGCAGTTTTTCTGTCAAGCTTACAGCAAACTCCTTACACGGTGGAGGGGGGGGGTGGAGATAAGCATATAACTTAGAGCGTTTGTGTTTGCTTGTAAAAGTGATGTCAAAAATAAAACGCTGCTAGTGGAGACTTTTTTGTCTGTATTGTGAAGCAAATACATAAAATTATGGTGCTGCGCTAGATATTAATATGCCGCGTAAGTGTATAAATAGTGCTAGTAAATTTTGTTATATTTGTGCAAAAATAACTTTTGCAATCCAGAAGCGAATATACTCCATAACTAAAGAAATGATACCATCGGTATTTTAGATGTGCAAAATAGGGTATCAAAATAAAACCTAAAGGCCCCTCCCCCATATTTGTTGAAATATCCGTTCGGAAACTCTTGGTAATTATCGACTTAGGTTAAATAGCCGATGTTAACGTTTAGCTGTTCTGAAGACGTAAAAATTGAGGGTTACCTTTACAATGAATATTGGCAGTTTCTGCTCTGGTTACACTTCAGATATAACGCGTTGTAGATTTCACTTAGAGAATTAACACATCTCAATCGCTAGTGAGGAAACAAACAGAACAGGAGAGTTTTAAAAACTGTTCCAAACATTTTTAATCAGTAAAACCTGATTTTTGTGTCGTTTACATTGCAAAAAATATTGGAAATGATGTAACAGTTTTTGTTACTTTCCTTAAATGTGAAACACTACATGAAAACGAATGGAGGAGCAGAGAGAAAGTAGGGGAGGTATACTAGTAGAAAGAAGGAGAATTGTGAAGCAGTCCCTGTCAGGTAGAGACATTGACGTGAACTTAATATCATAAATACATAAATGTAAATATAGGAACAATATATATATATATATATGGATGGATGGAAGGATGGAAGGATGGACGGACGGACGGACGGAGGGACGGAGTGACGGAGGGAGGGAGGGAGGGAGGGAGGGACGGACGGACGTGTGAGTGGGTGGATGAGGGGGTGGGTGGATGGGTAGATGGGAGGGACGGACAGGCGGACGGACGGATGGATGGAGAACTAATAAATGAATAACAAATAAATAATATATAAATAATGAATAAATAATAAATAAATAAAAGCAAATATGTTAGACAAAATTCGCGCCTGCATATTGAAAATATCTGCCATAGGTAAATATATAGTGAACGTTTATCCGGAATCTGGCGAATTACAAGGCCAGACAGAGAAGGTCATTAAACTCATGAAACTAAGTTCACGAAATTAAGATCACGAAATTGATCCTTCTTTATATACTCAGACGCGAGCAATACAACAGACTAGGAGATTTTAGGGCACGCTTAGAAGACATGACTACGCATAAACTATCGCGAGCGCATTTTTAGGGAAAGTGGCGCAGTCGACATGCGTGATAGCAGCAAATTTAGCCATGTTCTAGAGTGGGAATAATTTAGGACCTATCAGAAAGAAATTACTTGGCACGTGCCTTATGTACCAAGTATTCCTGAAAGGCAGTCATTGACTTCGCGGTCAGTAGACGCTACGCAACTGCGACGCAACATTCCAACAGGAGGCGAGCACACAAAGACTAAGGATCATAATCTACATCTAGGAGTCGAGGTGCTTTTCTTCACAGACCTACGAGTCTGGGCGTATCCAACCCTGAATTTCCACATAAGAGCCTCATGCCGAGCTACACCGAAGGAAACCCCGACTGTGACCAAAATCCCTCGATCCTTAATCCTCACCCAATAAAGATAACAGCCAACATATATTAGTAACACGCCATTAATCCCTGAGGTTCCTTTTGCGATAGTGAATATTGAAATGTGTTTGATTCTCATTGTTATGTTTTATTATAGTTTTGTTTTTCCTATCTTTCGACTCGACATAGCTTTAGCGGTTGTTATAATTTATGGACTTCTGAGATAGTTTCTACCATGAAGACAACAGCTATGCACAAATTGAATCCATTATGCAGTACCTCAAAAGCAGAACCGAAAGGTAATACACGTGCTTTAACTTTAGACCTTTCTGATCTAGTTCCCTGGAGAGAGGGAGAGGTAGGGAGAGAGAGAGAGAGAGAGAGAGAGAGAGAGAGAGAGAGAGAGAGAGAGAGAGAGAGAGAGAGAGAGAGAGAGAGAGAGAGAGAGAGAGAGAGAGAGAGAGAGAGAGAGAGAGAGAGAGAGAGAGAGAGAGAGAGAGAGAGAGAGAGAGAGAGAGAGAGAAGTAGGAAGGAAGAGGGCAGCTGGAGAAAAATCTCCGAACCTAATAGAGGACAAACAATTCACACTACTAATTTAGCTTCTGGAATTAGTATGACGTTAAAGATAGATTTAGTGCAACTTCCGCTGCATAATTCCATAAAGGTACAAGTTCTATATAAAAAAGTCAATCTCGTCTTCCTCTAATTTCTAAACATATCCGAATATCCTTAATACTTTTGAGAACAATATTTAAACAAAATGTAGGTTTCACATATGCTGAGAGCGTAATTTTCAAAAAGCAAAAGCTTTACCATATTATTTAAATATGGCATACCAAACTGCTACACATGACTTCATCCGTACTTTTAGAATTTTTGGGAAATAATTTTAAAAACAAATTTTCGTAGCAATTTAACCTCAGTGCTTCAGTTGATTCATTGTCGAGTGGATTAAAACTACAATAAAGCAATATACCAATTTTGTGTTTCTTAAGTTCATTCTCCAATGTATCTGCCGAAAATGTTAATATTTGTTAAAATTAGTTTTATGCGGCATCTGAATGAGCAAAAATATAGGAAAATCCAAAGCAGAGTAAAATCCTTTGACGTAAACACAAGCAGTTAGGACGTGGGTTTTGAACATTTAAGTAGTCATGTGTTTTAAGGAACTTTAAGATTAACAATTAAAGTATGTTGGTTCAGATAAGGGTTGGGATCAGTTTTTGTAAACACACTGTATTTCTTAATGTTTTGAACATTTTGATCAAATTAGTCTTATATGAAAACACTTTTTTTTCTGTATCTCCAGATATTTGTACTCATTCATTTTAATCTGTTACCTTTTTGCATCATTTTTCCAAGGCTGTTCACAGGACGCTCTCTTAAATGTAGGCTACATATAGGCATACAGCCAGTAAAAGTTCACAATAATAGAACATGCCCGCTATTAGATGAGCTCGTTTATTTACCTAATAAATTATACCGCTGTCTACAAATAACTTTTTGAGCAATAATAGAGAGCACAACATTATTTTAAATACTTCATAGCAGTATAAGAAACGGTTAAAAGTTTTCGGTAGCATAAGGCATTTTATCGTAGCTGGGGTTATAAAGGAATGCTCATTAAAGCGCAAAAAGCTTCAGAAGTAAGGCCGAAATGTATTCCCAAGACTTTTCCATTTTAACCGTGCTTTGAATAACCGTTTTAATACAAAGAGTTCCTTTGAAGGATTTGGGCTTTGTTAACCCTGTGAAATGAAATAAGAGGAAAGAGAGGTAAACAACGTTTTCTCTCGTAATGCCTTTTCACAGTTATTATGACCCCATGCAGTCACGGAAACCTCCCACAATCGAAATGAGCTTCACACGTCACACAGAAGGCAGGAAGGGTTTTGAGCTCTGATTGGATCCTGTCACGCCAACCCTACCCTAGTGGTCAGACGGCATTTAGATCGCGTTACTCAAGCGTTGTGCGGTATACACCATAGCCAGAGAGAAATTGGTGCCTCGGCTTTTTATTTAGCACTAATGATACGCGTCACAAATCTTTATACCGGGTGTTCCATTTAAACACGTAGAAACCAAGATTAGAGAGATGGTCTCCCACATGTCTGCATAGACATTTTGTAGGTACTTGAGTGCTAGGGGTCGCATGGGCCTTCGTAATTTGGCGTGATTAGCTCCAATAAATTTGACAGCTGACTACCGCTTCATGTAGTAACCTAACATCAACAATAGTAAATTTACTTTACGACTGGAAATTGTTTACAAGGTCATAACCGATGATGTTCTATTTGTTCTATGTGGTAAAATATGAAATATTTTGTATCATCATAATCATCATCATTATCGTGATCACCATTATCATGTTGATGACGGTGATGATGATTATGATTATGATTATGATAAAACTGTCTAGATTTGAGGGGAATGCCAAAAACTATGGAAAGTGAATTTGACTGATGGAAACCTTTCGTCAGCAATGATATTCTGCATAATTGTGCAACACACCAACAGACGCATAGATGATTTCAAAGTGACGTATGAACGTGAGAGTGATTGCAGACACAGACACAATAGAAATAAAAGCCTTTATTGCGTTTTTGTACCTTGCTGGTATGTTCCGCGGTGGACGACAAAATATTCAAGACTTCTGGACAAAAGATGACTTTGGTATCAATATTTTCAGGATGACTATGTCCGAGAAACGCTTCCGATTCATAATAAGGTGCATTAGTTTTAAAACAATTGAAAACAGATACTAAAACACAATTAACGGCAGCTGACGGCGTCACGAAAGTTGACGCGCCCAACGGAATGTTAAGAACTCACAAGTACACATTAGGAGAGTTTCCATATATGTAACACTTGCCTGCTTCTAGAAAAAGTATATTTTTAATGACAATATATTAACTAATGTTTATCGCATTGTTCAATGATCGATAATTTCAGTGGAACTGCTTAGTTTCTCCGTACTCGTTATGTTGGCTTTAAGTGTGCCATTAGTTTTCAGAACATAGTTTGCTTTCCATGCACGCCCTCCTCTATTGTTACAATAAAACCATTCCAAGAATCCAAGCTGTCATTCCATATTTTTGCCTTTTCTCTGTTTCTTTCCAGGTTATAATTTTCTATTTTGAGCTTCACACCTCACGCAGAAGCAGAAAAGGTTTTGTGCTGTGATTGGATTCTGTCACGCCAACACAACCCTTGTGGTCAGACGGCGTTTAGTACCTACAGATCACGTTTACTGCAGGTTAATGTGGTATACTCAGGGAAGATGTACTACCATTGTCTCCCTCCTACTTGTAATAGGCAAGAGAAGGTACTGATTTGCAGAATATGCTCCAACCCAAAATACTTAAATGGATATCTGCCATTTTGTAAAAAATACAAAGCGTTTAACATACTGTGACTTTGTGGCTTCGTAGAATTAAAAGTCCGAATTGCACATATTCCAAATATCCTTTATTTCCGAATAAAAATATTTAAGCAATAAAAAGGGGAGTGTTTATATGACATTTATTGCTTTAGAGAAAGCATGTGATAAATTAATAGAGAGGCATTATGGATAAAATTAAATAACAAGAGAGTAAGTTGTAAATTTATTGAAATACTGCGCAAAATATATCACGATATTGAGTTCTGCATCATGCTGCAGGGAAACAAAAGTAACTGATTGTATAGAGAGCAAGGTGTGTAAGACAGGGATGTTAACTCAGTCCGGTGCTATTTAAACTTTTTATAGTGAGTGTGTGGTGTTTTAGGGCCCGTCGACAACGACGTCATTTGGGCCTGACCTTTGTATAGATGATATTCAAGAGGAGATTGGTAAAAGTAGGATTCACTCACCAGTTATTCATAACAAAGAAATCCCAGGGTCGTTATTTGCAGATGACTTAGTAGTTGGTTCTATATCCGTTGGAGGGCTGAGAAGGGTAATTGAAGCAATAAGTAGTTATTGCCAAAATGGGGGTTGAGAGTTAACGAAAAGAAAACGAAGATCGCGGATTTTAAGAAAGGTTATAGATTGCGTAAAGATGAGAAATGGTAGATAAATGGAAGAGAAATAGAGGTCGTAAAGAGATTTGCTTATTTGGGGATAAGACAGAGCAGTGATGGTAAATGGATTTAACAGAGAAATTGGCTCTATCAAAAGGTAAAATGGCCATGAATATTGTAAGAACATGTTTAAGAAAATTACTTGACATTAATGTCAAATGGTTGGAAAGGACCTCTACTGGCAGAGTAGAAAATAAGATATTGCATGGGGCAGAGATATGGATGAAGCATGGGAAGAGGTGGACGTTATTAACAGATCCTTCTGTAAATATATTTTTGGCTTTCTGGTAGCTTCACACAATGAGGCAGCACAATTAGAGTTGGGAAGACATTCAACAAGGGTTAAAATTGTCTCAAGGGTATTGAACTATCTATACAGAGTTGCCAATTTGGAGGAAAGCAATATTATCAAGAAATGTTTTCTTTTGCAGATGAGAAGCAAATGGGGATAGTCTTGGGCGCAAAAAGTAAGGGGATTGATGGAACAGATAGGTATGGGACATATTTGGAGAAACGAGAAGTATTATTATAGGGGCTTTTGGAAAGAGGTAGAATTAAGGCTGGAAGATTTAGATAGCCAAGTTATTTTTACCAGTATAAGGGAGAAAAGATCATTGAGGACATACAGGAAAATTGAGACAGTGTGAGGGAGGGATAAGTACATAAATGTGTGTAATAAGTCAGAGCGAGAAGGATTTGCCTGGGGAATGGACAGGAGTTAGAAATTTGAAAGGTACTAGATATGAAAAGGATACAGGGAAATGCCCAATGTGTGGAGAAGAGGACACAGATTGGCATAGTATACTTTATTGCAAACAAACAAGGATATGGAGATAACAAATTTGGCAACAAAAGTGGGACAGTTTTAGGGATGGGGGGAGATATTAATAATAAAGAAAATGTTATTGGTAAAAGGAGAAAAGAATGTAAGAAATATAGGGAAAGTTAGAGAGAAATGGTTAAGATTGATGAAGAATAACTAACAATTAAGGGCTGGAAAACTAATACGAGGGATACAAGGGAGAGGAGAGTAATCAATACACGGAATACCAGGGGTTATGTGTTCTGAGACCGAAACTTGGGGCAAGCAGGTAGGAAGGGAATGTTAGATGTGAATAAGTCATTTTGTTATTGTGTGAAATAAATGTTACAAATGTCTATGTATCAATGTAATTATATGTAGAAGAAAGATGAGAAATAAATATAAACACAAAATAAAATAAATATTTCCGTAGAAATACATTGTTTAGTTCTCACGTGACAACATTACGTCACATACAGTCTACCAAGGTCGATGACAATAACAATCATCTCTCGTTACAACAACACTCTACAGCTGTTTACTGCTTACAACTTTCGTGACTGACTCTTGCCGAGTCGTCGCCATCTTAAACACCTCATTGATAAATTCTAGATATTTCCGGCAAACCTTTGTTTCGGTAAACCTTTATCTGGCGCTATCTTTAACTGCTTATGCAAGCTCTTTATTACCGTGAAACACTATCAGTCTGTTACGTATTTGCGTTGAAACTCTTATGCCCGTTGCCGCGACAATACTTACGTGGGTGACAAATATTCTGAGTGTTCTGAGGAAAGACTGCAAATGATCATCATAGGAAGAAATTTTGAACATTTTTATATAATTGGTAAGCCATAATATATAATCAAATTTAACAACGCAAGAAATGTAAAATAAAGCAGAAAATCGCATATATATTTTAGTTACATTAGCCTTTCTGAGATATTTATCATTATTTGTTCATACTATTCAATATCTCGTCAAAGTTTCAGTTTTGTCTATTTGGTTTGTACCTGCAATAAAATACAATTAAGTTAGTTTTGTAAAGGTTTATCTCAAGCAGGAAAAACATGCTTCTGATATAACATTTGTATTATTATTATTATTATTATTATTATTATTATTATTATTATTATTATTATTATTATTATTATTATTATTATTATTATTATTATTATTATTATTATTATTATTATTATTATTATTATTATTATTATTATTATTATTATTATTATTATTATTATTATTATTATTATTATTATTATTATTATTATTATTATTATTATTATTATTATTATTATTATTATTATTATTATTATTATTATTATTATTATTATTATTATTATTATTATTATTATTATTATTATTATTATTATTATTATTATTATTATTATTATTATTATTATTATTATTATTATTATTATTATTATTATTATTATTATTATTATTATTATTATTATTATTATTATTATTATTATTATTATTATTATTATTATTATTATTATTATTATTATTATTATTATTATTATTATTATTATTATTATTATTATTATTATTATTATTATTATTATTATTATTATTATTATTATTATTATTATTATTATTATTATTATTATTATTATTATTATTATTAAAAATATGCCGGTAGTGGATTGAGAAGGTAATGTGAATATAAGATTGCCTGGTAGAATTCCGAGAATATTCGGAAAGCATTTCTTGTTGTTTAACATGCGAGTGAATGCACTGACATTAAGTTGTGTTTGCGCACACTCACTGCCACGATATATGCCGATCGCAAATATACAAGTATGCTCATGGCTAGGAACGAAAATTACAGATCACATGTTATAGTTATAAGTATAGTACTGTGCCGTAGAGTCTAGTAAACGAAGATATATTTGTCGAATCCTAGCGTTATAAACACGTTGTTACGCTGTTACATGTTGAGTATAATTGGCTCATTATGCATGGATGCCAATAATAGCAATGCCATAAGGTGGTGTGGCTTAGTGAGTGAGAGAGGGGGGGGGGGGGGTGGAGAGGAGTGGATCAGGTAACGAGGGGATCTGAAAGCCTCTACCCGCAAATACATGTTGTGCGGCGATGTTTTCTGGGTTGGAGAAACGACGATGTAAGCGGCAGAGATGCCTACAATTTGGTTCAGCGGTCATTAAAATGTGCTTTTCGAGTGTGGAATCGATAATGAAGTCTTAGATGGAGTACAACATTTCTAACACCTACACAGGAAAATTATAAAATAAATATTAAAATACGTTAAAGAAATATTGACGAGTTCATTTAGAAATTATTACCACCATTACCGTTTTTCTACACTATGCCTGCATCTTCATATCTCCAAGTCTGGCTATCCTCCTATAACTCCTCAGGAATGTTTCTCTATGTTTTCTTCTCATTAAACTTCGACTCCTTAGGTCAGCATTTTCTTTCGTTCCGCTGGATTCCACCTAGAGATCTTTACTAGATTTTGCTGCAGTTGACTTTCTGACGAAAAACTTCATTTCTTATTCTTTGCATTTAGAATGTATATTACCTCTACGCCCCCCTCCCAAAAAATAATTTCTGTGCTAAGAATTAGGGTTTTTAACAGTTTTTACTGGCCAAATTCCTGAATCATATTGCATTACTTTCTATTACTGGTATTAATTCATGTAGCTTTTTTCTTCTTTCCTTTTGAGGAAGCTTGTTTTGCATGGTAATCAACATCATATCTCATATAATAAGAGTAATAACCAAGGACAGTAGAAAGTAATGATCAGACAGGAACGTAGGAAGGAAAGGAACCAAATACCCTAAGGGAAGCTTTTGTCGGAGCTTGATCAAGCAAGAAAAGATTGGGTAGAAAGGATGGTCAATGACATTGGCTGAAGGAGGAAAGGTTACAGATACTCGAAAGCTTTCATCAGCCATATAGAGAAACGTATGAATGGAGCAAATGGGAATGAAACATCAGTCACGTGATAGAGAGCTAAAGATGGCAGAAGACATTGTAATTTTGAAAAAAAGAAACACTCAAGGTTATGTATATATGTATTATCGAAATACCACAATGATAATGATGATGATGATGATGATGATGATGGCGATAGTTTTAAAAAATCTTGTTGAGCCTTCTTTGTGATTTTCTTTATTGACTATCAAACCAATCTTCTTAGATTGTGAAAATAATTTTCTTGTCAATAATTTAATATTCTGATAAACTTGTGGCATTATCATTTGGTTACTCACAAAATGTATTTTTTATATAATTTACGTCCTCCAACATTAAATCATATCGGACGGCGAATGAATTGGTTGAAATGATGCTCAAATGAGTCCAGGGTCCATGGAGCTTAGATTTACCCGACATTCGTCTTGAAGAATAAGGGAAAACCCCGGAAAAGGCTTATCCAAGTAACTTACCCTGATCGATATTCGAACTCGGGACATATTGAACGTGAGGCAGACCTACATTATTTGAACGCTATTTAAAATTACATTTTGTGCTCGCCTAGGTAGCGTAGATGGTAGCATAAGAGTAACTGTTATTCAGAAATTTAAATAAAAAAGACAAAAAAGAGCAAGAGGTTTGACACACAAATATAGAAAGTAGATTATGATAATGGCGATGTTAATGATAATAGTCACAATGACTGGCAACCGAAATTCAGAGGGAACATTCTCCGCCGGCAGGAGTTACACATGCATACTGGAGCGTGATGAATTTCAACGAAATGTCACGACTGTAGAGTACAGTTGTAACTCCACCATTAATAATGTTGCGTCTTTTCTCTTGGGAGCACATTAAAGAAGACGGGTCTGCGCTAAATCACTCTTATGTTTGCGAAACAAATTGAAAAATGATATCAAAAGACAAACAGAGGTCCAAACCACGTCACATTCGTCATGCAACGAACTGGCCACCCAGACTGCATAACTAGTTGCCGCATTTCGTGTCGTATGGACGTATATTCAGCGGCGAGATACAGTGATAATGATAAGCCGGCTTGCACAGTTATTAGCAAATCTAATGATAGGAGTCACGGACGCATAAATGACTTGCCACTCTGCCTGCTATTGCTTGTCTGTATAGGGCGGGGACGATGTTCCGGCAGCCGACCCATTTATGGCCTGTCTGGATATAAAAAGGTTGCATATGATTGTGATGACTCACACTATATCAGGTTATGGATATAATATTCATCTTTTGGGTGAGGTGATGGACGTTTTCTTATTGATTACTAAAAGTTTGATGCTCCTTCACTTAGTGAAATGTCGTTTGTTCTGTTTTGCAGATTTAACATGTACATAGTCAACATTTTCTTGTCTATTAGCACGTATTACTTTCCTATCATGCTCTATAGTTGATAATGCAAAGTACTGCATTCCATTTAAAGATAACTGAATAAAAATGGTCACCTGAATAAAATGTGACCTTTTAATAAAAGTTCTATGATTATGTGTGTAAGCGCATGTGAAAGGCAAATAAATTATGAAATAGGCATTTATGCTCAGCACCTTCCAAGTCGTAGCGGAGCTATTAGCACGTATATTTGCAATTCCTCATAGAAATGAAACCGTCCCCGTAACACAACTGGTAGATATCTTCTTCCGCTGAAATGTCTGGTTCAGGATGTGTTCACATTTGAGTAATGTCCTAATAGAAAGGTGGCCTTCCAGAAATATATGTTCAGTGGAATCAAAACGCTCACTCCCGTCATTCTCACTCAGCCTTTCTGGCCTAAGCTGAGGTTGGAGGATTAAGCGACTAGGAAGGGTACCTTCGCTAGAGGGAAGATTTCCGACGAATTATTATATAAAATTGATAGCAAATAGATAAATAATTCCAATAACTATTGCATAAAGTAGTAAGCTTGGGCTCTAGTTATTACCTATGAAATTTTGGTTTGTTGGATGGTCAGTGGCAAGTTTCTTAGTGTAGCTTATTAAGTTGAGTTTTGGTGAAATTATTCTATTAGAAAACCATTAAATTTACGGTTTATCCTGCAAATTCAGTTAGTGTTGCCAAGCCACACAAAAATAATGTTGATAATTACAGAGACAATGATAACTAAAAATGTAGCATGGCGCAGTAACTATCGCGTTTCAGATGTTAATTAGTGGCTTTAACAATTAGGAATAAGCTCGGGTATGCTGCTGGAAGTAATCCTGTCGTGGGGCATTGTTGCGACGGACGCTGCCAGCGTGCGCAATGAGCCAGGTAGTACAGACTGGAGATAAAAGCTTGCCGAAACAGAGAAAGAAAGAGACAGATAGATATCTGGAAGGTTCGTCTTTCTGGTGCCGAGTCTACATTGGATGGAGGCCTAACCTTTCGCCAGCAGATCAGGAGCCTAGAAGCAAGGTTACAGGGAGCAATTGCTTCCCTGTATCCAATGCTGGGGTCGAGCTCTATGCCGCTTGGCCTGAGGTTATACCTCTTCCGAGCGCTGGTAATTCCTGTGATGCTATATGCCTGTGAGATCTGGACCATACCCACAGATAGCTGGTTGGCATGGCTCCAATGTGCACAGAATGGAGGACTACGATCTATTTATTCTATGGGTCGCTACTTTCCCACCAGGTTGTGTCATGAAATCTGTGGTCTTCCATACTTGGAGGATGAAATTAGGCGCCAATTTACCAACTCATAGAAGCGCCCTTGTCAGATTATTGTGAGATTATGACCACATTAGACGCTGTTCTAGATTAAATCGGGTACCCCGCATGGCTTGCGGGCACCCAAGATAACCCACGAGCTAATCCTAACAGCAGCTAAAGCTGAGCTCCACATAATTCTCTTAAGCTGTTTGGCATCTAAATTTTGTTCCAATCTTAATCTAAACAAAAACACTAGGGTGCTAGGCATTGCATCCTGTCCTTTCAACCAGAAGGTACAAAACTGTAAGCTCACAAAAATATTCAACCTCAAAACCCACAACCCATCCTAAAAAAATCCCGAAATAAAATACCTTACCTGCGGTAAAGCATTTAACGGATGGGCACGCAGCAGAAACTCTCTTGCTTAATACAGCCAGCCAGCACCTCAGTCGGTCGGTTGTCAAGAGTCAGTTGTAATTGGACTCGATAATCGTGTTCGTGCGGCTGTGATTTGAAAGTGAACTCTTTTGTTTGTGGCCATATGGCAGACGACCTTGAAGGTTGTATTTCTGTATGTTGCGTAATTCAGCTGCTACCAAGAGCTGTACAAACTTTCAATGGGAATAAAGAAAAGTTTGAATTTCTACAAAGTCGACATTTAGTTTTATGGACCCACAAAGTCACAATAATTATACGGAACTTAAAAAAGAATGAGCTGTGTCTATCCCTTGAATCTATAGGTGGTGGACAATTGACCTATCATGAGCGCCTAGTGGTGAAATATATGTATAAATTTCCCTGTTAAAGAAAGGATGCCCCTTTAAGTAAGGATGCAGTAAATTAACTGGGAGTGACTGACATATGGCTGTTATGTCCGCATTGATGTTCCTAATAAAGAGACCTGCACAGTACCATACTCCAACATGAAAGTTAATGCTTCTGTCAATGCAGTAGGGGTAAACATTTTAAAATTCCCAAGCTATGTTCCCTTATTCGACAGCACGTAATTAAAATGTAGGCACTATGCAGCATGGTAACAGGTTCACTTCTGGAGGTCTGGGACTCGTAAAACCTACTCCCAAAAGTGAACAGCCAAGGAACATGGCTCTGCATAATGAATATAACGCGGCGGCAGGATACAACAAAAGAGAATAATACACACGCCTACACGTTAACAGGGAAACAAAAGCAACCTGTTTCGACATTAAGAGAGTGCGCTTATTAAGGATATTAATGCAAGCAGTCAAAAACATTTATAGGGCAAGTATCATGTTTCAAACCCAGAAAAAAGTTATATTTAATAGTACTCTATTAAAGTTCTCTGCAAGACTAAGCTAAATAAGATAATATGTGAATAAAAAAATGTTCCGATAGTCAACCAGATAGTTTGACTTTCGAAGTATTTGGCATAAGATATTTTGCAGTTCTTCCTCTCAAATATGGAAACTTCACATATTTTTCAGACATTGCAAGAAAAATGCGGCTGATAGACATTGAGAAGCTTACTTTTCACTGTGTGCAGGATTACCAATCGTTTGATTCCGTTTGTTTTAAAATGTTTTTATTGCGAATGAAACCTAAATTTTGAATTTTCTGAAAATAGCTTCTGCAGTCCTCTTCCATCTGGTTATACACAATCTTACTGCACCTAACGCAATTTATCTAAGTTATTTCTTATCATTTCAGGACTAAACTGCTCCAAATTTTCGAACATCTATATTTTTTCAAATTGGAAACAATTTAAAGTTTTTTCTGGCGAGACAACATAGTTTCAAAGTCATCAAATAGCAACCAGCTCTTAACATGTTTTATTATCACTTAGGCCTACTGTACTAACCTAGTGCATTACATACCTGGAAATACTTAATAAAATGCTTTCTAAAAAAAGTACTTAAATCATGATGAGTTAGATACAAGGGCAAATTTGTAAGAAGGTTTCTTGAAAAGGTAGATAATGTAAGTAAATGTCACATATCAGAACTTATGGAACTCGAACGATTTCTAAGGTTACAAAAATAACCTCTTGTTCTTCCTTTACCATCTATTAGATATAGCTCGCCAAAATTTTCCACCCTCCTCTTTATACAAAAGCGGATATTACCAAGATAGGTACATCGGTTTCAGAAAATACATGAATATCGTATTCCGCAACAAACTGAGTCAATCTTTAGGATGTTTAACAATTCCCTTAAGTAATTTTCACTGTGTACAGCATTTCTATTTTTAGCTCAGAAGGGCGAGAAAATGTCTATGTGGTTTTCCACCGCGAATTGAATGTATTCGGAGAGTATATTCACAGTTCCATATGCAAAGCAAATGCAGGTGGGAGTTCGAGTATTATGCAGTGTGCTCCCGTTTTAATTAAGTTATAGTTCTATTATTCATTCATACATTCACGACACACACGTAAGCATGAACATCCCAGGTTTTAACAGGTTGAAATTCGCATGTTTGATAAGAAAATTTTTCTTATATGTTCAGTTTAACTTTGGAATAGGTTCAAGAGTTTTAGTGCGTGAATTAGTAAACACCCCTCTTTATGAAGACACATCGACGATCGAGGCTGACTGACAGACCATGAAACTTTTACTTTTGTTTTTGCAGCTCTGCAAGCACTATAACTAACCAACAACCATCAAATTGACACCTACCTCATGACAGCACGAGATTTAATATTCAATATAGTAATTAAAGTGCTTAGATATACACAGACGCCGACATAACCATTCGAACATAAACATATTTATTACTTATATTATTTTAGAGCTATGCAGAGTAAGCATATGTAAATACAACTGATACAGAATAAACTTGAGTCTTCCATTAAACATATAAACCCATAAATAGCAACTGAAAATAATTTGCACTACAAGGAGAAATAAAACGGTTAATTTACATCTGGACATAAGTATTCGAACAGAGAACAGCTAGTATTTAGTTATCAACCCCTTTCTTTGAATTACTGCTGATAATCGTTTGGGCATTGTCTCTATGTGTTGTTTAGTGACTGCAGATCCCATATTTCTCCACTCTGAAAAAGTTGTTTCTGATGTTCCTTCCTTGATGTAATGCTTCCACACAGGCTCCTCGAGTTGCTTTGGGATGTTCTCTACAGGATTTAAATCTGGAGATTGGTGCGGTGTCTTAAAAGTGTGAGGAGTGTTGTACATGATCCAAATCCATATAATTTCAGCAGTATGCTTCGGATCATTGTCCTGCTGTAGATAATAAACATGCCCTAATCCCAGGCTCTCTACACTCCTTTTAAGACTGTTTTAAAGAATCCTCTTGAATTCAAATTTGTTCATGATCCCATCTATAAACACCAGTTTCCCAAAGCCAGATGAAACTATACAGCCCCACACCATCGCACTACTGTCACCATGTTTCACTATAGCTGCCATGTTCTTAGGTTCCCATTCTGTACTTGGCGGTATCCATACATTAAGAGGTCCATCAGTATTGTATAAGCAGAATTTGCTCTTGTCCGACCAGAGAACCGTATCCCAGAATTCTATTGATTTCACCACATGCTGTTTATCAAATTCTATACGCCTTTTCTTATTCACCTTATTAACATATGGTTTATACATAGGAGCGCGGGTATTGTACCCAGTACTATTTGAAACCCACTCAACTGTTCTGGTGTAACAACAGTGCCAGAATGTTGATCATGGCATCCTCTAATCTCAGATGCAGTGACTATCGGAATCCGCTTCACCATTTTTAATATGTGCCTCCTGTCTCTGGTGGTGAGTATAGAAGTAGCGCCATTTCTAGGTTTATTTTTAACAGTATTTGTTTGAAGTGTTGAATTAAGGAGAACGCTGTAGTTTTGCTTCTGTTGATGGTTTTGGCAATTTTAGAGAGAGATTTGCTTTGTTTGTACATATGTATCACTATATTCCTCTCTGCCACCGTTGTCTCCTTACTTTTACGTCCCATATTACCTGCGAGTTCACAATGGGTTGAATAACTTTGAGCACACTGTCTCTAAGGGATAGCATAAGCACAACTGCTATGTGGTAGGGGCGTATAGAGTTACGTCCAATCACCTTTCTCTGTTGGATTGGATATGTTCGAATACTCATATCCTCCAATAAGAGGGCCAATAAAATAAATACATGCAAAGTGATAATTTAAGTATTGTTTCCGAGACACAAAAGGTTAATGTTTGCATGTTTAAAAATTCAACGCTGCCAAATAAATATTACAGTATTTATAGTACCCTCAATGTTGCATGTTATATTATTCGAATACTTCTGTCGACCTCTGCATAAGTAATTATGAATTACATTCATATGACCTTCTTTGTCCACTATTTTATTAGTTTTTAAAATTAGATATGTACAACAAATCGCTCATAACAGAAATTAGGGCTTTTTTCTTCTTCAAGCTAATTTAAATACGTAATCGCATAAATATATTTATATTTAATTTTAAGTAAAATGAGAAAAGGGAAATAAAAATTGATTATTGTATGTTACTGTATTCTGGATTGAAATTCCATTCAATTTTCATGACACCCGCAGAAAAAATTCATAAAATCCAATAAGAGAGAAAGTTTTTTCCAGCAAGAAGGAGCAACGGGCCATACATCTAATGACACCATGGAACCTGTAACCAATTTATTTGACATTCGCATAATCTCAGAAGTCTGTGCCGCCCCCAGATCCCCTGACTTAACCGCACCGGATTTTTTCTTGGGGGTATCTAAAATAGAGAGTATAAGAGTAAGCCGCGGACAATTGATGTTCTCAAGGAATCCATTCGAACCGAAATAAGTAACATTGGCAAGGATACTCTCCGTAAAGCTTCGGAGAATATGGTGAGACGTGTGCAAACACGTATAATAGCTGGTGGAGGACACTTACAACATTTTCTCTGAAATATAAATAGCTTAATGTGATCTCCCATTTGTGTATTATACTTTCCCAAAGTTGCACGTGTGTCCTATTATTGGTTCAAAAGTTATGGCCATTTGAAATGGTTAAGGATTATATGGATCGCTGTATATATTTTAAAAATAATTTTAGCTCCGTTCTCCTCACTAGGATTATTTAGAAAGAGTTTCGTTTATCTAATTTTCTTGCAGAATTTTATCAGTTTTAATTGCAATTACCTTAATATTATACAAACGTCCTTAATATACATTTTTGTCACTACTTTACAGTTTGCACCTGTGCAAGTGTTTTGTATACCTACTTGTACATAAATTGTGCACATAACATAGTATATGCTTTTTCTTAATTCCATTGTTTTTAATCAATATCATTCTCCGGTTTCCTGACTTGTTACTAAAACCTGAGTGCCACAATACCTCAGAGAGCAAAACATGGACCTGAAAACAAAAGACTAACAGCACGCAAAACAGCGAATGTGTTGTTTCCTTTCATGTCCTGGAAATACATGGATCAACAATAGCATATGAATAGAGTGCGTGATGCAATCGTGCGTGCGTATGCTAAATTTCTGAGGTCATGCTACGTTCACAAACAATTATGTGGCAGACTGTCAAATCCTAGTCGGAAGAGGAAATCTTAGCTCTATTTCCTCAAAAAGCTTCTTTCTTTCAATACTTCTAGACTCTGTCTTCCCATTTGAAGATTGTAGCAATGGATTCTAAACAGTTACATGTAAAAATTTACATACTTATCACCTAAGATGAAAAAGTTACATATCCTTTCAGGTTGCTTTCAGCACCATGATTTTTTTTTGGAGTATACTGTGGAACAGATTTTTTTTGGAACAGGTCTGGAAATGGGAGAGAGCAGTGACTAAAATTTATTAAACCTTTTGGAATCAATAATAAAAAGCACGTATTAATGAATGGAATTTTAAACATTTGTCCATTCTCTTCCAGTTGGTTATTTAGAAAGTTTTCTTTTTAATACTCTTGAAAAATGTTATCATTGGTAATAAAAATTAGCATAATACTATATATATATATTCCCCTAATAAAATGCGCCGGTTTTAACAGTGAAGTTTTCAGAAGTCACAGGAATACATGCCGTGATGTGTGACCTATAATGATACCAACGTATGGCACTTTTGGAAAGTTTTGTCACTTAGTGCCCCTTTAATTACACACTTTAATTATAAGTTATAATGGGTTCCTCTGTTATTATCAAAGCGTTTAATGTTAATAGATTGGAGACTTAGATAGGTGTGTACCTTACTGGCCAGTGACAAGTTACACCTATCAGTCTTTGTCGACTGAGATTAATGTTAGATTAATGTCAGATGTCTTAGGTATAGTTAGAGACAGAGCGGATTTAGTCGCATACATCTAAGATGAGAAATAATAACCGCCTGTTTGCATTATATCACCACGACTTCGAGGCCGTTGCCGGAGCTAGGGAGGAACTGGTGTGTGCCGGCTTCCGGCAGCTATCTGCCGGGCCGGTCCGCTTTGATAACCAATAACCGGTCGAAACAATGGCCATTGTGGACGGTATTTTTATTTTAAAGAATACCTTTCAATCCTGTCCAGAAGTTCGTTTTCCGAGTGTTACTTAAGTGCAGTGTTGGTGTTGTGCAAATTGCCATGGATCGTTGTTAGTGTGCAAATAAAACAGATGCAACTTTAGCACTACACTAATCGTTTAAGACATAAATTCTGATAAGCAATAATTGATATTCTCACTTATTAAAATATGTTGGCTTTTATTAGTAAAGAGATCGTTTAAAGAAGCAAAAATGTCACATATTATAAAATGTGCACTTTTCTGTAGTAAGATTTTGTTAGCTAATGCTTTTCAACGATACAGCAGTAAAGTTTTATAGAATATTTGGGGAACTTTAGCACGTATATTTTATTATTCGTGCCAAGTCCTAATGGCTGTTTTTGCAAAGTAGAAAAAAACTCTTTTTTTAAATTTAAGCCTTATTTGGCGCAGGGTGTATTCCATTGGAAATTCTTCCCTTTAAACCTCAGCACGTTTGAGCTTAAACGTGCAGTATGAATTTTTAATTTGTTTGTGTACACAATGGCTTAATTTCTACTTAAAAATTACGAACGTTTGTCCTCACTTGCATGACTACCATTAATATCCGTTGCTGAAACTCACCCAGAGCAACTTTTCTTAGAGTTTATCGAAGAATACCTCTACACTCTGGCTTAGTAGGCACGGTTAATATTTCAAATGGTCAGTATTAGGAGTTACTAATTGGGTGAGAATGAGTTTAGTATAAAAATGTATATTTCAATGGAACTCGTCTTTTTACGGTGACAGAACTAACTACAAAGTTCTCAGAAACTTAGAGAACTAGCTACAATACTTAGCTCCTTCAACTTCCTAAGAGGTTATTGCTAGGAGTGATTAGTTTTTCTGGTGGCTTATCGTTTGTATATATTGGCATTGCGACTTTATGTACTGTAACTGAACTATAACTTAAATTTTATTGTTAATTTATAATAACATTTGTGATGTTTTGTTCTTGAAAGGAAAAGTGCTTCTACTAATGTGAACATAGAAAATGCACCTAAAAATAAGGACGATGTACAATTTGATGAAGTAAGAGCTGGATACCTGCAAATGTAATAAACGAAAGAGATGTGGTTTGAAAGGGAAAGCAGGCTGCTCTAATACTTTAGGAAAAATGTGGAACACTTTATTCCGATGGGTGATGTAACCACAATAAATGTAGGCCACACCGTGGCTCAGTGGTTAGACCGCTTGGCTCTCACCAAGGCGGCCCGGGTTCGATCCCAGGAGACCACAAAGTGAGACTAGTGGTGGACAATATGGTGCTGGGGCTGGTTTTCTCCGCGATCTCCGGTTTCCCCCACCATCTCATTCCACCGGTACTCCAGCTTCATCTCATGTATCATCAGTGTCATCGCCTGTGGTGCCGTATGTAGTAAAAGCGGGCGTTAAACACTACACACATTTTACAATAAATGTTATAAAATGTTCTTTGTATTGTCATCAATATAGTATCCTGCTCATTCCATAATCTACCAAGGAAAGACTACAAGATATGATCTGCGGCGGATTATAAAGACTGTGATGTTTGGCAAGACTGATATTTCTAAGAACAGAAATGAAATCTTATATTTTGAGGATGCAATCATACTGAAGTTTGTGGGAAAACTTCCCATTAATTTGCCTAATGTAAAGCAGGATAGGATATTCATTCTAGAGAGAATCTTAGCGTTTATTTAGGACAAAGAAGGTTAGCAAAACATCTTAGGCAATATCAGGATAAATCTGCAATCATTATTTGTTTTCCAGCAGAATCCATGCATTACTTTAATAATGAAGTGCACTACCAACATTGAAATAAAAATATTAAAGCCTTGTTTCATACTTATATCCGGTATGAAAAATACAGCCATCATATACAGCTACTGCAATGTGAGCGTTTGGTAATGCCATTTTTCATAGTTTAATCCTCTACCACATCACTGCTCCCCTCTTCGATGAACCTGTGTTGCTAATGATTAATAAATCCCAAACTAAAGTGATTCTTATTCATTTATATCATAATACCTTTATAATACTTACGCTCACTGAAACATATGCAAGCGAGTTGTCATTATGATGTTATTAAAGTTTTATCTAAAATGAATTCAGTGGTCCACAATAAATGGTTCATATGGTGAAGTGGATTAATAGTGAGCATGCAACTCATAAAATTAAGTATTAAATAATAACGGACTTGCTTTCTTTCATTATTTTCAGTTGGAATTGAAAACAACTAGCTGCAGTTACTTTAACGTATTTTGTACAGATCTAATTGATGATCAAAGTGTAACAACCCACTTATGCCTTTCTGCATTAAATATCTATACTAAATCCAAAATATTATATAAAGAATATTCTCTGTGTTTTTCTCAAACACCTGGTTCCCTTTAAATCTCATCAATTCTATTATAAAATACTGTCTCATTATAAAACCTGCAGCTTTACTACCTAGCAAGTTACAGCTGAATCCAATTATTGATTCTGCAGTTGGATTTTAAGGATAAATTAACAGAGACTTGTCTCCGTCATACCTCAAGCAATTTTATAGAAAGCAGTCTGTCTGTCTCGCTGAACAAAGAAAGTAAAATTTAAACGAATTCGACAAACCAATGTACAAAGCAGGGATATCTGTTAGGTCTAAATTTACGAGTAATCTGACTTCCTTTGATGTGGTTGCCTTCTAGGTGAACAAAGAGCTTCAGTTAGAGCTTTATTTTTTGTTATCGAACATGCTGCTTTCAGTTGGCTTCACATGCAACATCATTCAGCTTCAGAGCAGTCAACTGCTTTCATATTTATATTGTATGTATCAGTTTTCCATTTACTTGGATACTGGAACGCGTGGAAGACGAGTGCCACAATTGGTCATCTAATAGACTTTAAAGAAATAATTTATATGACTTAAATCTTAGCTCTTTACTTAGAATTCAATGATTCCGTATAGCAAATGTTGTTTCTAATAATTTGTTGTTCTGCTCCTTTCATTTCAATATAACAGGGCACTTCCAGCTGGCGTGCTCGAGGTTTCATATATATTTACATTTCAAGGAGTAATGTTTCTTTAAATTTACCCAGATTCTATTTAGCTTGAAGTTTCATTACAATTTTGAAAAAGATAAAATTTAAGATTCGAATTAATACACTGAATGAAATCCTTAAAACACTGTAATACAATTGAGGCGCTGAGAACCGTAAGATCCTGAAGCGCAGAAAGATAGTTTTGAGAAAAATAGATGTCTGTTGAAATCAAAATGCCCATTACGAACTACTATTTTCGGAGGTTATATAAGGAGTATATTATTTTGGCAACACTAGATAAAATTGAACAGCGCAGAGCAAACAAAATGATACCTTATGCTTTGGACCATTATGCAACTGAGTATCAGGAAAAACTGGCTAGACAGCTTCTTATGAATGTTTCATTAAATCAAAGATGGCTTAAAGCAGAGCTACAGCTGGTTAACCACAAGGTTGCCAAATGTCAGGAGCATGCACACATGCTAAAATCTCAAAATCGACGACGTTTTTCAGGCTCTTATGGTTCTAAGCGTCTCATTTGTTGCTATGTTTGTCTTCCAATCATGTTTCATACGACCACGCATATCTTAACGGTAAAACGCTGGTGAAAATAACTTAAAAGGGCAGAATAGGGCTAAATTTACGGAAAATATCCAAGATTTAAACCACGAATACTCAGATTTGCAAATTACGGCTATAAATCTGAATTTTAAAATCTGGTTCTTGCTTTCCAACTTTAACCTACACCCGGTTAAATTAGGGAACAATTATTAATAGAAAAGCAGTTAGATGCCTATGAGGATGAATATTGCTCACCTTAGGATGAATAATGTCGTTTATCGGGTACTTCCTATCAAAGGAGGCATTCACTCAAATAGAACTAGAGTAGAATAGCATCTTAGAAACTGCGGCACAACCATATTATAGAGATGTGCACTCCCATTGAGTTTGCTGGCAAGCTACATTTGCAAATAAATGGTTCAAAATAAATACTACATCTACAATTTCTATGCACCTCAACATCTATTTTTTCTTCTTCTTCATGGGAAAAAGTAAAATCATAGGTACAGCGTAAAGATCAACTATTTCATGACCAGCAATATCGTACTTAGTTGCCATTAATCCTGTTTGATGCAAATGCAGATTGCTATAAGATAAAACTGAGTAAGAGCTTAAATGAATCCAGAGGTATACACTTACCTCCTCAGGTTAAAGAAAGCTCAGGAGGATCACACAACTGTGATTGTAATTTTTGGCCTTTCACTTTCTGCTTTGAAACTTGAAATCTTCTGATCCATAAATGTGCTATTTCATATTTTTAGCTTACTTCCGAAAATGCTTTTACAGCATATTGATTATATTATGCTGCAATTTAGCGCATTTTCAGGAACATGCAAATCTAGTAATTAGTTGCATGCATTTCGCATTGCTTTTGTTTGACAAATAATTATTATCCCTTGGATTAACATCCTGTCATTGGTTTACCTGCAGCAAACAGAAAACATGGACCGTTAATGATACAGCGACCCTTGAAGTTAGGAATAAAGCCTGCAAATCGATAGAACACTGGGTTGTGTAGTCCTTAGGCATATATTTGTATCATGACAATGCCCGGCTCAAACAACTAATTAGACCCTGGAGTAAAATAAGATCTTGAGTTTGAAAATGACTGCGCGTGTCACGCTTTTGAACTATATCTGCGGAAATTTTAACTTTCCCCCTTTATTTACCTTATATACCGCCTATCTATGGGGATATTTATATTATGCTAACAATTATATGCCTGAATAGATTACTTTACATTTATTTTCTCTACACCCTAGCTATTAGGTAGAGAAGGCAGATCATTTTATGAGATCCTCAATATAATAATAAGGAAAACATATATTTCTATAAAGTACCCGTTTGCTGAATGAGCAGATTGTTTCTAAAATGACTATTCAGAAGTATAGAAACTTAGTATTTAAGTTAATTACCTTCCGAAGGTACAAAAAGTTACAGGACATCACAGGTGACCTCATACATGGAAAATTTTTAAAATTGTTTAAATGTTTTTAAACGTGGTTCTTAGTAATTCTCAATAAAGTAACAAATGTTTAACGCATATGCATAATAGAAGTAATGAATACATTTAGTGTTCTCGGAATCACTTGTAAGGTAATATTTATTCGGAAGGTAAACGCATAATTTATAATAATGGATAAAGCGACACTTATACTAGATATCTTTCTACACACAACTTATTTCAAATTTAATTTAATTCTACCGTAATTGTTAGATAGTTTGAGATACTGATGGTTTCATTAAAGCACTTTTTGGTTTCTTTAAGTTTGACACTGTGCACTTGTTTATCAGAATGTCAAGAAAGTTATAATTCATTTTAACCCAAGCTTATAGTTAAGCATTTGATTATCGTCTATATCCTTTACTCCTAGATCATCACCATCGTCGTCTTTGTCATCGTCATCATCATCATCATCATCATCAACATCATCATCATCATCCACAGGGTTTAAGCCTAGAAAGACTTGTTTCAGTCACGAAACTTTGTAATTCTGTTGTACTCATCTCTTCCTTGGTCTGTCAATGCTTCTTTTCCCTTAAGGGTTATAGTAATTCAACAACAATTTTGATATGTGATGATTATCCATTCCTTCCACATGCTATTTCCAGTTGGTCTATATTCATTTATCTTCTCCATTAAATCGAATATACCAAGTTTGTCCTTATGTCAGCACTTCTCTTCCTCTCCAATAGAGTGTAGCCGGTAACACTTAATTAAGAGTCTTATTTCTGAAGCTTCTATTTGTATTTTTTCGTCTTTATATGGTGCCCAATATTCTGAGCTATAAAAAAAGCATGGGCGCTGTCATTACTTCTTAAAATTTTAGTTGTGTTTCTTTTCTATTAGACATCATTTTATGGTGCCGCAAACGTTGTGTGTATATATTATTCTTCATATCTTCAGTTTCCGAATATAAAACAATGTAGCCTAAACAGTTAAAATTGTTAACCTGTTCTGCCATCTAATCTGCTCTAATTGTTTACATTCCACGAAAAGATAAAATATTCTTATTTTCTGTTATAGAGACCTATTTGTTACATATACCCTTTGCATAAATTATTTAATAGATGTACAACTTTTTGTACACTGTTTTCTAAGCTACATATTGTAACTTGGCCATCTGGTCTGTTTATATATCATGATAAATAATACTGTGGTTTTCTAAACTTGTCAGTCATTTTTAGATGATTTCGTCCATATATATTAAAGAGCAGTTGTTAGAAAAACTTTCCCTAACTCTGTTGTTAATTGTTGCTGTTAATTGTTATTCGTCTTACTCCTACATAAAATGTATATTTAAACATTTCTTACGAAGGTTTATATTATCATAAGGGCAAGAAAATAATACAATAAATCTTTTGTAAGTATATTAGAAGAGATAATAAACAATAGTGTTTAGAAACATGATGTGAATGTAAGATATTAGACATTTTCCACAATTATTCTGCAATTTAGTAACGCAATGGCGTTTTTTCCTTCATATTGTTTCTTATCGTGATAAATATTTACCAGACCACTTTAGTTGCATTTTATATGTGCGCATGACTATACTCGGGCTCAGACATAAAATATTTGTCTTACGTAGATTAATAGCAATTTGTAGCGGGCGAAGAAAAATGTAAATGAAATATGTCTGTTTACCTTTTCAACACGTTTTGCTTAAGCATAGGAAAGTTCAAAGGAACTTTAACTTAATATGTCTAACCCAGCGGGATGTTTCCGTGGTAACGAAAGACACGCACATTGAGGAGATTCCGGGTTCGATTCTCGCTGACCGAGCACTTGAACTTGGGTGTTTTCGTAGTCTTTCATGAACTTCCGTGTTTAGTAAGGGCTTGCTGGGGTGATTTCTCCATACCGGACTTTCTTTTCATAATTTGCCTTCCATTCATTTCCTTCTGGCGTTTTAAAGCTGTTTTCTGGGGCGGGGGGGGGGGTTATGGTGGTGCAGGATAATTGCTCAGAATATTGTTCAAGGGAAAGCGTACCCCTGTAGATACCAAAGGGCTGTATCTTCATCGTCCTATCTATTTACATAGCTCCAGCGGCGGATCTAATCCTCGATCCTGGACCTCTGGGACTTAAACGCGTCACTGTAGCCTGTCTTCTAGCAGTATGTAACCTTCTGCGGTTTCTTCATTCTTACGTTATATCTATACAGAACGAGAAGTATTCCCCTGCAGTATACAACTTATTATACAGCGTGTATCTTTATTGGAGTCATACACGTTGTGGACGTGTTTTTCTCATCAAACCATTGAAAACCATTCTAGTGTAGATAGGTCAAAAATAAATTCTTGCCGTTCCAACACAAAATGGAAAGTTACAAAAATTTCTCGAAGTGGCCTTTTTGAGGCATTGATTTCTTAGTATGGGAACATTTGAAGTTCTTGGTTTATACGACTCCTGTACATGATGTCAAAAGCTTCTCAGTCTAAATAGTTGTTTGCGTGGAAAACATTTCAAGGTATCATTTATTAATTAATTTGGAATTTTCAAGACTCTTCCTCTTTGAGTTACGATGATCTAATTCATTTTTATATTATTTTACTTCTACCTACCTCATTCTTATGTTAGATAAAATATTGCATTGCACCCGTTATCGTAAACATCTATTTGAAATAAGAATCTCAGGCATAGTTAACACTAGAAGGACCGACATTGCCTTGCCAAAATCGGTATTTTCCACCGGTACACTTTTCAGTCGGTTTTCAGCGTTTTATTTATGATATAATTTAAATCAAGATATTTTATGCATGAAATAGTACCTTTATTTACATTTTAAAGGAGTTAACACAATATTTACTCATTAAACATCGTGAATCCATCCAGTACACTGCTTACAAAACATGTATTCATATAAATGATATGCGTACTTAGTTATATCATTTTAGCATTCTGAAGTAGTTTGTAACACTGGTAACAATACAGTAGAGTGTGATACACAGAATGATCACAAAAACAGTTTTTTATGTATTTAGTCAAATCCGCCATCTTAGTCGGAACACATCTTGTTCACATTGTACCATTAACAGCAGACTCGTTACTTCCCCACAGCTGGGAAGTTTACTTCTTTTGGAGCTCGCCGTCCTCGATTGAATCTGATTCTCTTGCATGGAACAGGGTCATGTGGTACTGCAACCGTCATTTGCCTGTTGCTGTACACCTTCTTTAATCATTACATTCTAAGCAACGACCAAATCCGACGATCCGCTTTTATCCGATTGATGAGGAATGTGTTCAAGATCGTCATCATTATTGGATAATTCATCATCGCTAAATATATTCTCTCCTTCGGACTCATTCTCTGGTAAAATATGGAAGTAATTCAAACATTTAATCCTCTCGAGGATACTATGGTGGTAATTGAGATGTGACATGGCAATGATACAGTATGACCTCAAAAATATTTTATCGTTCATTATATTGACACGGCATCTAAAACACGTCTGCTCTGGAGCTAAACTTTTTTAAACTAAGCTTCGACAATGATCGCAAACCTTGCATATTTTTCAGACCACATTGTTATCATTGTTAGTTACGACACGTCTACCCTAGCGCTAAACATTTAGGGAATCAGTCTTGCTCTATTTGTTTAAAAGTCACAAAATATTGAAGCGATAATCACACTGCCTCAATGTACTGTCGGAAACCCGTTATCTACGATCGCGCGGCTTGTTTACACAAAGGAACTGATAGGCAAAGTGGAAACAAAGAGCCGGCAGATAAAGATAGCACGCAGATAAAAGTCTGCCCAAACAAACTGAGATAAATGGAAATTTCTTGATTGATAGAGATTATTCGGTTTCTGGTTCATTTTAAAATAGTATAGAAATTATCAGTGAGTTATTTAGGAGCGACGACTCGCCAAAAGTGTTCGTAAGCAGTAAACAGCTGAGAGTGTTGTTGTAACGAGAGCTGATGTAATCAGAACGCTGTTTGTTATTGTCATCGACTTTGGTAGACCGTGTATATGTGACGTAATGTTGTTACGTGAGAATTGAACAGTGTATTTCTACGGAAATAAAGAACATATAGAATTTCGGAAAATTGGACTTTTAATTCCACGAACCCAAGAAGTCACAGTACATACTTTTTTTTAAAGAACCTTAACTGGTCAAAATGGCCGGTACGGTCCCTCTAGTGTTAAAATATTAGGATTTCGGAAAAATTGGAATTTGATGATTTAATTATCTCCCATGTAAAATTAATTGTACAATTGTTATTGTTGGCATGTTATTAATAAAGAGGAATTTAATTTAGAATATAAACATATTATTTATACTGCTTTAATTAATGATTTCTTTTCAAAAAGACTTTATACACAAAAGATTGATAAATTTAGATATCAAAAACTGTTAATAATATTTCCACCTTTAAAAAATAAAAGACGATTACAGTTTTAAGAAATTGAGTTTCCATCCTTGGCATAATAAACATCTTCCAAAAAAAATTAAAAAGTTTGGTGTAAAATAGACACAGTATTAAAAATTTACTACATTTATCTAAATAAATAAAATTCCTAACAACAAAAATGTGTTATTTATCAATTTAATTATTTATATTGTTATCAGGTTTATATAGGAAAGACGAAACATTATTTTGAAACCAGAACGAAAGAATATTTTCGTAACATTAAGTATAAACAGTCTGATATATTGATAACTAACCATGTAATAAATCCATAAGTTAAAACAATTCAATAGTCTGATAGATTTAATGGCTTCGGAAAACATATTTATTTAAAAAAAAACATCGCGTAATGAATTTTGAAATACCAACAGTCGATTCTCCTTTTAAGTTTGTTTCGATTTCAGATTTTGGTAATACTGCAAAAATGTAGTAACCTGTATTGTTGGTAGCGTTGACGACACGTTGTTTCTGACTGACGATGTAAGCAAGAGTTTACGAAATCGATCTCAGCAATTAACAAGAAAAATTTATTTTCTGATAAATGAAGTTACTGTTACAAATAGCTATATTTGTGTATTGTATGTTGCTTCACAGTAGTTGCTTTATTTTATACGTAATTATATGTTTTCAAGATATTGAAAAGTAATAAATGGTAAGCAGATTTAATTTTAGAAAAGGACATTAATAAATTATAGGTATTAAAATTGATTGCGGGTTATAAAAAGTACATCGAGGTATGTAACAAAAAGCTAGAAATGTAATCCTAAAGGCGGTGTAATGAACGCAAGCGGCCTAAGAGGTCTTACATTGCACTCTGGTATTACTTTCTGAAGTGCAATACTGCTGAAAAAGAGATAGAGAATTTAATACCAGAGAAATGGAAATATTTCCAATAATATCAAGACTTAAGCAGATTTTAAACTCTAGATCAGATGAGTATGTGGAAAAAGTACGGAAACATTTAGGTAAAATATATTGATTATTACAGAAAATGGGAAGATAAGTTGAGTAAATATGGAAAAATAGTAAATAAATGAAAAAATATAATAAATAATAGACCACCCTTTTATATACAATAACATTAAATATAAGTTAAAGAGGCACAAAAGATTAACTCCAAGAATTACCACAGTATAGTAATAAATAATGCAAATTTTATGTAAGTTTTATTAAAGATAGTGGGACAGACAACACAAATGGGCCTCCTTTTTGATTTGAGGTTCCCTTATGTGTTGTTAATCTAAGGGTTTACTTCTCCTCCTTGGAGCTATGTAAACATTTGGTACGATATAAGTAATTCTTTTCTAAATAAACAGAGAACTTAAATGCGTAGTCCAATACCAATTAATAAACAAAAGAATTAAAATTAATTATCCGACTCTGGTCCAAATTCATTTTAAGAAAATGAAGGCACACTTGAAGCTACAGTAAAGGTTAATATATTGTTACCAGAGAAAGTTTACTTTAACTGCATTTTGATTACGCAATTAACTCCAGGAACGCGATTAGACGAGTCAAAAATATTTAAATTTTTATCTTTCCAGTGTAGTAATTAGTTATTGGGCCATGATACGAAGAGTCCGATGAAAGAAATGAACTCGAGGGCTCATTTCATTATGAATAAAATATGCTGCAGATTCATTAACTGCCAGAGATATGTAGCATCTCACTTTATTCCACCGTACGATTTGCTGATATTTAAAATGAAAATTTATTCTGCTTGAAAAGCTGCCAACCAGAAGCATCGTCCGCACCTTGCTATGTTCTCTACGAATATTTCGTTCACACATAAAATGGCAAGGCAAGTTCAAAATACCAAAACATTAAGCATAGCACTAGTTTCCCAAGCGGTTTAATGCTTGTCATACCATTTATTTTGTTGAAAAAGGCAGTTAATACTTTATGTACATAGCTTGAACACTTTAGATCTCCAAATTACCAGATGTTTCATATACATAATTTTTTAGTTATTCCCAATCCTGAAAGGACTGTTTTATTATTTATTACAACGTTAAAATTCTATACTTTAAGAGTATTTCTTAGCCTCAAAACGTACGTTAGGAATAGAGATGGGAGAAGTAGCTATGGCAGCTTACAGTAGTGTCATTTGCGAAATCATTGTTGTCCCAACTTGTATACTTGATGATAAAATGTTTTCAAACTGTGGAAAAATTCCTCTAAAAATATGTTAAATACATTTTAAAAGTTATGTACAGTATCAAAACCTTGTACCCGATAACATAATTGAACTAATACGTGAGTCTAAGTATGGTTTTGTTTATTGTACGTAGGTAGTTCGGGTCAGCAGTGGAGTGGCACTTGAGGTCATGTTATAAGTTACAGTATTGGTCCATTGCAGCATAAAAGTAAACAAATGCCGTATCAACTACAACAAGGTAAAATCTATGTCCATAATGCACACAATGCTCAACATAGGAACAGAGCTATCTGGAGTTCTCCGCCATAATACCCATCGGCTACCGAATTTCACTAACAGGTGATTAACAATAATGGTATTTTCTGCTTACAATGTAACAACGGCACATGTTTAACTAATTATGTAGCTAATTGGGATTTTTATGTTAAATTTCTTGCAGAAATACAAGGACTATCTCAAATTTATCACACATAAGAAGAATCGATTGCAGTACAAGAATCTCATAACTTCGTCGCCATGGGTATGCGGCAACTACTTCTGCTCAAGTGTTTTGCGGGCAAGCCTAACGAGTTTGCGTGTTTCTTTAGTAGCACATTAGATCAGAGGAAGACAGCTTTATATATATTTTTCTTTTTTTATTATTTAACCGATTTTTCATTATTTCCGTTTATTTTCCTATCTGTTTTCCTAGTTTCACAAATATTCACTACACACATAAACACCCATGCCCAAGGAGGGACTCGAACCCGCGACCCTCTACGCGGCGGAACACTAGAGACATAAGCTTTAGCGGCCATGGCTACGAGGGCCGGCAAACTTCGTGAGTTGTGACGTATTTCAGCCATGATCGAAGCCTACGGTGTGTGTGACATCAGGCAAGAGCAATGTAGTGCCAAGTTGTCTATATAAACAACGCTGTGAGTACAGAGACTGAGGGTCCAGTCAGGTGTAGTACACTTGATGGTAACAATATACCTGCCACGTACCAAGTTGAACTGTTAAATTTATAATGAGACGATTTATTGAAGGACAAATATACACAAAAGAAAGACTTGACTGATTTTTACAAGAATGTCCCCCAAACCAGATTTCCGAGGTTGTATTCTCTTGCTGCACGGACATTGTTTATGTTTGGCTCGACATTTGCGTGCGAACAATTTTTTTCCTGTTGTGAAATTAGCTAAGTCCAAACCGGAAGTACCTTGTCGTATTGCAATCTAATAAGAAGCCTTCGATTACAGATTTCCCATATATTACGCCCTGACATTGTTAAACTAGTTAAAGAAAAACGAAACACAAAGTGTTGGAAAATGTCCACGTAATTCTGTTCTGAAAGGGTCTCCCCTAATTTACATAGAAAATTACTTTGTTTTATAATATTTAATTTGTAACATTTCTGTCCTTCATATAAACTACGAGTTGATGTTTTATATATTTTCTCATATCACAGAGCTAAAATGTAATTTTTTATAAACTGCGACCAATTGTGTATTTGGAGCAGTCAGCATTAATGTTGCAACACCCAAGATGTAAGTTGTACATATTATTAATACCCGATACGTTTCCTGTAGTTCCTACGCTGTCGGAACCCCAAATCACAGAGGGGAGCAGACACGCTAACCTGGCTTTCATTCGGGAGCATACTTGGCGGTTAGAGCTGACAGCTGACGTCACACCACCACTACCTGTCTTCCCCTGCATTAGATTTCTAGGTGATGACATAGACGAATAAAGCATTAGTAGAAGGGGAGAACTGGAACTTACACTGGTAGGGAAACACTGATTGACAAGGCACGCGGATGAATATTGATGTTTTGACTGCTGATGAGAGATGACAAATGTTTCCGATAAACCTTTCTCATGTGTGGACATGACTTTGGAGATCAGGTATCATAACGGCCCTTTGCGGTACAACGTGGCACTGAATTTATGTGGATGAAATCGCTGAGACAGATTTGACGTGACCAGAATTCTGATGTGTCTGCTTTTCTCCGTCAAATGTGAGAGCCATTATAAACAGTTACACCACCTGTCTTTGTATGTCTGAAATCCATAACGAGTGTTGACGATTATATTCTTTCCCAAAGTATAGAACTCAGACTTGGCGACTATCGTAAGTAGTTCAAAGTTTGAATAATGAAAATACTTTCCCTTCAAGTTTTACATTTTTATTTTCGACTTCGCTCAAATATACTGCAGTCCACGTAAAAATCTAAAATAAAGGGAATAAAGATTATAGAAAGTGATCCTTGTCTGTTTGTGGTGTGTGTGTGTTTGTGTGTGTGTGTGTGTGTGTGTGTGTGTGTGTGTGTGTGTGTGTGTGTGTGTGTGTGTGTGTGTGTGTGTGTGTGTGTGTGTGTAAACAGTATAACTCGAAAAGGAATAGTCGAATAAATATCAGATTTGGTATTTACGTTCTATTGCAGATATGACACAATGTCTTTAAAAGAAAGTTCTCCACACGAAGCTACCCATTCCATGGATGACATTTTCAAAACGTTCAGTTTCCTCAAAATTTAGTAAGCCATTTTGATTAAAGTACCATAAATTAAAGATACTCGACACAAAAATATAAAGCATATATTTTCTGCAAAATCCTGTGAAGTTCAGTTCATTCATGAGTAATTTTGTATAATCTTGTATAAATTATAAGCGTCAGGCCAAAATTTACAAAACAGTGTTGGTTTCTTTAGAACATTATAATTTATAGAAAATAACCTTTTTGTTCAAAAGAATTTTTTTCAAGATAAACAATGTAATGGTCCGAAATGTTCAGTAATCCGTCATTTTCATTCAAAGTCCTCTAGATAACAATTTACTTCCCCGATGGCATGGAAAGATCGAATTTTAAGGCCAAAATATTATGTCCAGTTCTTATGCATTATATTATGCGTATTCCCTTTATATCTATAACGAAGTATTCCATGCAGCTATATCTGCAAAGGTTGTTTCAATTAAAATGAAATACCTATATGTGAAATAAAAGTTTATAAAAACATTATGTATACATTTGTTTTAAAAATAGAGGACATGTGAAGTGTACGTGAATGTAAATATAAATATTTTTAAACATAGCATCCACATTTAAGGTACAAATGAATAAAATAAGAAACGGTAGAGCGAAAATCGGACATTTATCCGAAAGTATGAATGCTTTATCTCCTGATAGCTAGAAAAGCGTGAACATTTTCGGTCTTGAAGATGATGCGGTCCTAATGCAGAAATATACGTGCTTAATAATTATGTTTGAATTTCTTCCAAATGTTCCTTTTTTTGCTTTAGACACGTTTTGATTTATATTATACAATTTTTGTCTCTAAAATTGTTTAAGAGTAATTCATCACACGCAATATTTCACTGAGAATTATAAAAACGAAAGATAATTAAGAATATTTTATTACTTTATTGAATGAGAACCTCCATTGTGGATCCTCAGTATTATGCGAGGTTTGTATTCGAGATTTCCGGGTTCAGTATCTTTCCACCGCCTTCAGTGACATTCAGGTGGCGCGGATGCTTGCTCAAAGGAAAGGATAATCCGCTTTATCTTCCACTCTAGGCAGCACCAGTAATTGAACAAGGTTTATAGCCTGGAACTGATGGAGGCCTCCGCATATTTCTTTGAACTACCTGCTGGCGACTATAGCCTTCGTGGTTGCTTTAGTTCATCCGTTCCTTCTGGTGGGGTAATAGATGTAATGTACAATTACTCCAAAAGGTATTCGTATAATGCCTGAGTTTATGTTTAAGGATGTATGGATAGTGGAAAATCATCAGAATAAAGTACAGCAGGGACACTGTCTTATTTATTGATTAGTGAAAAAGAAAATACAATAAAAGACACATTGTATCCATTCACACAAACATGGTTAAACATTCAAAAGTAAATATATGCAACATAGGATAAAAAATAAGTATTCGTCTGCATACTGAAAATGCTGTAGAATGTTACGTTAGTACTCAGTAAGCCCTCCATTCCTCTTTATAATATCTTGCATTTTCCTTGGCATGGATTTCACCAAAGATTGTGTTGTTTCCATTGTAATTTTACGCCATTCCTCTAGTATAGCGTTCTTTAGATCCTTTGTACTAGATCTCTGATAATTTACATTTTTGTCCAGTATACTCCACAAATTTTCTAATGAGTTCATGTCTGGTTATTGCCGTGGTGTCGGCATCCGTCCTGGAGTGTTACACAACAACAATAGCTTTGCACCTAGTTTTTTGGATGTGTGGTTTGGATCATTATCTTGTGTGAAAATATAATCCTCAGAAAGACCTATATTATTCACACTTCTGGACACAATGTGTTTTTAATATGTTTATATAAACCTTATGGTTAATAATTCCATCAATAAAACACAAATCCCCACACCATGTGCACTCATGGGAGCCCCAGACAGGTACTGAACCGCCTCCATGTTTAACTGAAGCTGTTATATTTTTCTCCTCAAGCTCACAACTATTTTTCTCCAGACTATTACTCGCCCTTTTGACTCAAATTGACCCTCGTCAGTCAATACAACGTTCTTCCAGAAATAAAACCCATCATATTTATGTTCTTTTGCAAAAGCAACTCGCTTCTTTCTGTTGATTTTACTGATGTATGGTTTTCTACGGGCTGCTTGGCCTTCATACTCAGCTAAATAAAGCACGTTTCTGATAGTTTCTGCTGAAATTGACTTTCCTGTGTTTGAACCACTATAGCAAGTTTTGGAGCACTTAGTTTAGGATTTTTCTTGACTTTTCTAAGTAACTGTCGCGTCCCCATCTCGGATAGAACTGCAGGACGACCCCTTCCTGATTGATTTTCGTAAGTTCTGTTCCGATAAAACCTATATAGAATAGTATTCAGTGTAATGGTAGGTCTTCAAATGGTTTCTCCAATTTCTTGAATAGATCTTCCTTTTTTAAATAACCTGATGCAAATTTCTCTCTCTTTTTTGTAGTTTTACGACGTTTTGGGCCCTTATTTGTTAAATAACTGTCAACGGATTTGAACACAGAGATGGAACTGTCAACGACAGTGGATGAAACACAACTGTATGGTGTGTGTCAGCGAGGAACCATACCTGGGATCTCGTTTGCTAGACGAATACCTGTTTCACGTCAAATGGGACATGATTTTAAATAAAGTAGAGCTTTCCACAAATTAAGCAATATATCCACCCAAATTGTGTATTATTTTTTAATATGGATATCAAACGACGTAAAGAAATAGTTATTATTCTTTCTTATCTATATTTTTCTGATTGTGTTTGTTACATTCTATGTATTATGATTAGGCGAATATCTTTTGGAGTATCTGTATCTCTGCAGGTTCGAATGTGCAAGGTGCTCCTTCTTGCATAATCTAGATATTCAATTGAAATATATTATAAACTTTTATATTTGTGTATGTATTTAATAAAAGTTTTAAAAATCAGCATGCGATAGGCCAATTCCAATAACAGTGGGAAAAATAAATGAACTACTTTTATTTTAAAGCACTTTTTGTCCATCATATACTTGTAGTTTTAACTGAACGCATTATTAGTAATTTAATTCTTACTATATGGTTACTTAAAATGTACAACACTTTCGAGGTACTTTTGCTTCTATTTTTGTACCACTACTTAATGTTTTCATATAAGCATTTTAAACTATAGTTAAACAGGAAGTATATGTTATTGCAAGTAATTATACTAAAAAGGTAAGTTACCATAAAGTAAGTTTTAATGGAAATATTTTATTGATTTTAGAAATGTAAACATTTTAATACGATCACAGAATGCTTAGGATCCTGAGAGAAGGTACGGATTCTCTTATGATTAATAAAACTATCTGTTCAATTTTCTATTGATAGTGTGGATTATCTTCTTAATTTTGAAGGAATTTTTAAAATTTAGGTCTATATTTTAGTTAATAACACATTAGTGAAAACCTACAGAGGAAAACTATAAATATCTATGTATAACAAGTCACATTTTGGCACATTGGTCAGTTTCCAGACGCTCTTTGGAAATTGTTTAAGTCATTAACACCAGCCTACAATTTTAAACGCTAGTTCACCTTAGTTTACTTCTCGTAGAATTTCGAAGACACAATATAGCCACTCGTGTGTTAAAGATCTAATTTTAGTAGACTGTTATCCCACAACTAAATTTACTCGAACCCTCTCTCAAACTGTTCATCTCCAAGTAGAAGAACTTTTCGATAAATATTTCCATGAAATAAATGGAAAGCTTATCTCTTGTAGAAGTAATTTGTCGACCCTTCATATAAGTATAACGCATCAGGCGTTTTAATATGTTTCAGATACGTACAGCATTACATAAATAGGACCTAGAAGCTATATATTTCACAGTAATGTAAAGAGGTGGCCTCACATTGACAAATTTGAAAAAAAGAATATCAAATATGTCTTGGAACATTTGGACATAGATTAATGATTTTACATGACACCAAGGAATGAATATGCAAGACAAGAGTGTAAATTAAAATATATCAAATTTCTTGAAATCATGCTGTCTGATACTTTATACCCTATGTTCGTTTTGAAAATCCTGCATGTTTTGATTGCACTGGTTTCTTTTAAAAGTACTATTCAATAATGTTCCTTTGTACGTTCCATTTCAAATATAGTAACTATAACACAGACTTTTATTACATTTATTTATAGTAGTTTTAATCTGAAGGCCATATCACGAGTTATATATAATAACAATAGGTTGTTAACCCATAGATTTATAGATAGGTAACTCATAACTTTATATAAAACAGTATGGTGAAAACCTCTTTTGTAACTTCCTGTGTAACCTTTATCTTTTCGAAGGTCCCACAGCCCCGAACTGAACCTCAAGTGCAGCATTATGCTCAACTACTCCTTCAGATTCCAGAGCTCTCAACATTTCCTGCTTCACCAGGTACAAGGTGAATGAAGTATCCCACAAACTCACCTGGAGTTGAAAGCCACTGCTGGATGGTTACATATCCCATTTATCCCCAGTTAGCAGGGTGAATATGGCAGAGGTCCAACTTGCACTTCCAAATTAGTAAAGAAGAGTTTATTTCAATATTTTACAACCGATTTCAGAAGTTGAATCAGAAGCACAGCGTAATGGACCTAAAAATATCGCCGCGACCGTAGGAATCCAAGTTCAAATATTGGTGGCCAGTTGCGTTTAATTATTTCCACATAGAACTTGCTAGAAAAGGGGCTCAGTAGTCAACTTATTCCTTCTCTTTTATTCAAAACACAAAACTCGTATTGTTGGTAATTATTTCATATTGCTATATATGGACCTGCTGGAAGTGGTGATAACGGCTGATACTTCTTTGAACACTTTTGTAATAGCGCTTAGTTTTATTACTGAATTTGGTCACTAAAGAATCCTGTTTAGCCCTTCTTGAATTCTTTTTCTCTGGAATAATTCTAAACACATTTTCGTTATTCTTGCGATCCTTAGGTCTCTGGTTAGTTTATGTGTGTTGTATGAATGCAGTTTTATAATTTTATCTTATTCAAGAATTTACAACACCCGATAAACGGTTTCCTTCTAATTCTTGCAATGTTTACGTTTCCCAATTACATGAGCTTCTCGAAATAAAATTAATGAAAATTATTTCACGCGAATTACATAGAAAATTCTAAACACAAGGATTATTATCTGTATCGCAGTTATTTGCAGCCATTTTTGTGGGTATTAATATAATGACGTAACGACTATTGACCAAATTTGTTGCCCCATGCACGATGAGCCGCGAAGAAGTTAACCGTACCCCCCCCCCCCCTAGACTAAACAACATAAGCGTTATCGCCAGAGAACCACAAGAACTTACGATTTTTTGCTGCCATACGTTCCGGAAGTATGTGGAAACTTCCAAAGTATCTGAAGACGAGTCAAGATGCCGGCAGACTCAGATAGTCGAGCAAAGCCAGTGACCGACCGACCGACCGAGTGAGTGAGTGACCTGACTGACTGACTGACTGACTGACTGACTGACTGACTGACTGACAGAGTGAGTGAGTGAGTGAGTGAGTGAGTGAGTGAGTGAGTGAGTGAGTGAGTGAGTGAGTGAGTGAGTGAGTGAGTGAGTGAGTGAGTGTATTTTAGTTATAACGGTAGTGACAGGCACAGTGACTGATGTTACAACAAGGAGTGAGGAACGTATTTTACTTCTTACTGAAAGAACCATTTGGAAGAAGATGCTACCTTGCTACTTCGCGGGGACGTGAAGTGAATATGACTACAAAGTGAGGGGACTGTGTACTCAGCGAAGTCTCTTGTAAGCTGAACTAAATTGTTAAGTGAAAATACAATATATTGAAACAATAGTTTAAAATACCGGGACAAGCTGAAAATATCTGCACAATTATTATTCAAATTTTGCTACGTTAAAGATTGTACGGTAAGGGGAATTCTCTAAAACTCAACCTGCTGCCGGTCGCATTGACTTTAAAATGTGTATCAAAACGAATCTAAAAGGTATGCTTAAATGTGATTCGCTGGGAGTTCCCTAATAGGTGCTGATTTAAATTTAGAGGTTGGTCCGGCATCATAGGAGTACTTGCAACTACAGAATAGTCAAAGGATCGATTAATTCAAAGTCGAAGAATCATTACTTTTAGGATAAGTCTGGACCTATTGATACGTTATTTTTACCTCTAGCAGCATGAAACTCTTTCGAATTACCAGGGAATTATTTAAATAGATATATCAGTACTCTACCTGGAGAGTATACATGCTCTTACAGAAATGAAATCCTGAGGTTTCGAATTTTAGCCCAAATGAAATAAAATAACTCGCGTGATTCGGTTTAATTTCTTAAATTTACGTTTTTTCTTTGTAGCAGTTAACAGATTAACCTAATATTTGCACAATAATCTCCAACTTCAATGCTGCCAGTAAATATTTGAACACCAGTTAATCATACATTAACTTGCAATAGCTAACTGGCAAAACTATTAAAAAGAAGAAAAACTCAGGTGTATCGTTTAAATAAAAACAATGCTCAAATTTAACAGAGGCAATCCGAATTACCACTTACAAGCCTAAAACATAAAAGTAAAGCTATTGCTATAATTTTAATTAATCTTCGTAGTACATTGTTTGGAATATGAAAGTTCATATAAAATTTACAACTGTGCAGGAACTCTGGAAACAATTATATACGGTTAGCTTCAGGAAGTAGAGCGCTGCAATAATAAGTAACAATAAATAATCATCATTAGTGTTATTTTATTTACTGTTATCAATAAAAGCGTATGGTTAGTAATCACGTACCTATTACGGATTTGTATTCAGTTTTCTTACTTCAGCAGTGCTAAACATACTGCTGGCTCCAGTAACTTAAAAGTTTTAACCGATTCTGACCAATGCATCCGAGCACGTTAATGTTACATTTTATTCCGTGTTGCATGTGTAAGGTTATATGAATGCCTTCAAGCGCTGTGAATACTTTTCAAGTATGAAACCGATATGCAAGATTTTACACATCACTCCGCATAATCCTTTCGTCATGATTCATCTTTGACTCAAAAGTGTATTAGAATCTTTGAATGGTTAGTTTGAGAACCATTTATCAAAGACAAATGAAACCTTTGATCACTGTAAAAGTTATCCTATAAATACACTTTTATCATTTATAGAGCCTCCTGGAATGAAGATGGTCTTATTATTATCTTAATCCATGTTCGATGTTCTTTTTTTTTTTTTAAATCAAAATTTCTTATGTGTAACCACTACCCGTCTTCTATAGACATTGCTCTTACATTGCAGTTCCCAATACGTGTATTATAAATTTATATGAGGGAAGTGGGAGAGGATGTTTCAATGGCAACCTACACATAAGAAAGGAAAATATGCTTTTGCTGAGAAAGTAGGTTTTCGCATCGAACTTTTAAATACCTTTTTTAGTAGCATTGAAAGTAGAGCTACATTTAATTGTCCTTCATTTATAATAACTAACATCCATTCAGCTAGTTAGAACAGTATATATTGAAATACTTATTCATTTACACGCATTATAAATCCTTTTTCATCAGTATGTTTTCTCGACTTTAAATGTGGTTAGCCTTTTCGCCACTTGTTTCCGCGATTCAATTTCGCCTCAACAAAGAAGTATTTTCTTGTCTCACTTGAATTCTTTGTGCAGCAGAAGTAAAATAGCCCCGAAGCAGCAAGTCGAGGAGCATTAAATCTGGGGATTCCTTAGCATTTGATGTGTCTTCTTATCGCTTAAGATGAGTTTGATTGTTTCAGATTGGGATAAACGCATCTATCAAGTGTGTCCATGACATGACTACCGCAGTAACACTGCGCCGATTTTGCGCTCACGAATATTTTAAATTAATCGACGCTTTTCTGCAGCTCTTTTCGATCAGAGGAGCAGCTGGATGTCAGTATCCCACTGTCACCCAGATTTCCTAAACTCATATAGTTTCCTGTTCAAGTAAGCAAATTCCACCAATGACTTTAAACTAATGTTGTTAACCGGAATATTTTCTTATGTAACGTCCGCCAACGTAAAGGGGTGAAGTTTTGCTAAACCGAGTCCAGGATCTATAGAGCTTACAGTTACCGAGATTCACCTTTCAGGATAAACAACACGTATCTAGAAAATTTATTGTGACAGCGATTGGTACATGGACCTTCTCGAACGTTAAGCAGATGTTCCACCTCAAGAACATAGAGGACTGAGGTTCCTTTATGTGGAGTAAATCTGCGACACGGAACTACCGGCTTTACTTCCCTCCCAAAGAAAAGCGTGTTAAGATGTTTTACGCTGTAAACAAACTCCTTGCCGTGACTTCAGGAATCATGACTATCATACCACACAGATATCGAAGGTAGACCTTTATACCAACATAAAGATATTTGCATTATGTTCAAAATTCCAGTAAATATTTTCATTACTTCATTGTTCAGCAGCACTGCCATTAGAAGACAAAATAAAGGGACGATCCACATTAATGGTAGGTCGTAAGTTTCTTGGCCAAATGGAGATAAATAAATTGATCAATATAAACAGCAGATAATTAGATTATAAGTTATATAACGCCGGTACGCTACATTTCCTCTCTTCGGTGTTTATACAAACTTACACATATAAAGTCAATTTGCACAAGCTCTATGTTTCTCTGAGGGAAATGACCGAACACTACATAATGAAAGTAAACGACTGGCACAACTTTGAACGTTTCGTTAAAGTTTAACCTGCCGGTTCTGGGATGGACGGAAGTGAAGATAAATGTCCAAGTGTGTTGTGTTGCGTCTTGAACATTATACGACTCCAGCAGGTATCGATTGCTAAACATTCATTAGGCTGCTAAATCGATACCTACCATAAACGGAGGAGAAGTTTGAAAGTGTTGCCAAGAAACTATTGCTTGGGGAAAGCAGAGCCGGTGTTGAAAGACGGTGATAGCAATACGATAGATGATTGATGGCTTGAGTTTGTGTAGAGCGAACTTATTATGCAAAGCACACATCTACAGGAGGTGTAACTTTAGAGAAAATATTCTCTTGCTCGGTGCATAAACTGGCTCTTGACTACCTATCTAGACACGTGTTGTATAGAAAGTGAAGCCCCAACAACAAGGCATTGCCATCCACCTGTACTCTATCGTCTATGTACTAGGTCCTAGGGGGAGCAGAGCAAGTACTGTATTGTATGTATTATGTCGATATTTCAATCTGAACCTAGTAAAACCATATTTAGAAAAAGTGTGTCTGTGTATGTCTGAGTATTAACAAAACATGAAAACACCGTTAAATAAGAAATTTTATGATCAATATCAACGTTTTCTAAGAATAATCTAAAATTTTTAATAGAATCACCCAACCGAAACTACCCTTTAATTTCATTATTCCTTTATTTCATTTTATTCAAAAATGGTTCTACCAATTTCGATTAACATGCCATATATTTATAATAAGAGGGCTGTTCAATAAAGAATGATCAATTTTTTTTTTTTTTTTTTTTTTTTTTTTTTTTTTTTTTTTTTTTTGACAAGGCACCTTTACTAATCCTCTTAATTTTGATGGTCCTCAAAATAGTCTCACCTGAATGCGATGCACTTTTCTCAGCGTTTCTTCCAGGCTTCAAAGACATGCTGGATACAATTTTTGAGAGATCCTTCAAAATCGCCTCTGCAGCCTTCACTACTGCTTCTGATTATAGATAATGCCTCCCACGAAGGCGTTTCTTCAAGTTAGGGAACAGGAAAAAGTCGTATGGGGCTAAATACGGACTATAGGGAGGTTGAGAGATGCACTTCACGTTGATTTTTGCAAGATATTCAGCAACACCATTGGCAATATTCGGCCGCGCGTTATCGTGGTGCAGCATCCAGCCTGCTTCACGTAAATGTGGTCTTTTCCTTCTGCTATGGACTTACAATTTTTCCAGGACATCCCTGTAGTGTTGCCCAGTTACAGATGTGTGTGCAGGTACAACATGCTGATAAACCATTCCATGAATATCAAAGAATGAGATGACCATAAATTTCCCAGCAGAAGCAACCACTTTTGCTATTTTGGGGGTTGGTGATGAAGGAAATTTCCACACTGAGCTTTGCTGTTTACCCTCAGGATCAAACTGAGGTAGCCAAGTTTTATCAGCAGTGATTACGTTTGAAAGAAACTCGGGATCTTCCTCTAACATCAACTTTAACTGCATGTCCTTTTGTTCGGGAATCTACAGTCTTGGAACCCATCGCGCACAAACACGTCTCATGTGTAATGTTTCTCTCACCAACATGTTTGTATCACCCAATGAGATGTTCAGTATTTCAGAAAGTGATCTTAAGGTAATTTGTCGATCCTGTCTCACAATGGCAGCAGCAGTGTTAATATTTTCTTCCGTAAGAACAGTAACTGGAGCACCAGGTCCACCTTCCTTTGAAATTGATTGTCTCCCGTCTTAAAACATTTTAAACCACCTTCGAGCTCTGCTGTAGGGAAGAAAAGACACTCCATAGGCCTCTTTTAACACTGTATAGGCTTCAACTGAAGAGTTGTTCAGAGGAAATCAGAATTTCAAAGCCGCATATTGTTCCTCGCGTGTTATCTCCATTGCTGCGTTAGGCGATACTGAACATTTCTGAACTTGCCTGGCTCTCACAGGCTGGAACCAGAAGTACCAACAATGAAAATACTACGGCGTGTTTGTTTCACATTAAACTAAGATCGAATTGTAGTGCGAAAAATTATAATCGTAAAAAATTATGATCATTCTTTATTGAACAGCCCTCGTATTTTCATAACAAACGAAATGTGGTTTGAATGTGCTGGGGGTATGAACTTCTCGTCCTTTTGAAAGACTTTATATAACTGGTAAACCGTAAGACTGACCAATTACTACAAAATACATAACTTATCTCCTTAAAGAATATAATTTATGTTGAATAACATAAATTAAAAACTTATCTTTTGACAATTTCCTAAAGAAAATCAGTAGGCTTTTAATTTTCGCTTCTCAAGCACAGAAAATGGAATTAAAATACCTTCACCTTAAAATACTGGAATATTTTTTAAGTGTACTGCATCCGTATTCTCTGCCTGCAAGAAAATATGCAATAAGATAATTTATGCACACATATAAATAAACTCGATTAATATGGTATAGATAGTTAATTACTAGGTAAAGAGATGTAATTATATATTTCGTTGTGTACAACAGAAAAGATAGAGGAAACTTAATGTACCTGTCAGTACGTAGAAAACCTGTAAAAAATGTATCACTATTTATATCCCAACTGGGATGCAAACTTTATATTGTCACGTAAGAGTAGGCTGAGAAAGGATTAACAAACTATCCGGTAACCTGGGGTATGGCTAGGAGGGATGAGAAAGGTAGATGGTAGAACACAGGAGAGAACCTATACATAAGTACATTCATAGAGTCAAATGAAAAATTCAATGCCATGGCCGGGATTTGGAACACGCACCTCCTGGTTTCCGTCCAGTCACTCTAAACCATTGAACTAGCATGACCAACTTTCCGTCGTGACGTTAAATTCTCTATTTGACTCTATTTCCCCGGTAGACCGTTAGGGGCTCTAGCATTCGAGATACACCGTTCGCGGCTACTTACTGTCGTTAGTACTTGATGATGATGAGGATGATGATGATGATGATGGTGTTTAGGGGCGCTCAACTACTGGGTCATCAGCGCCGTAAGTTCCAGGCTTCATCATTTAACCCTTATTATCTTAGTTAATTGATGGAAAGTAATCATTTCTTCACCTTAGCCGTATATAGACTAAGGTTTCTGATATATAATGTGACGACGGCACGTTGGCCATGGTAGCTCAATGGGTTAGAGCGACTGGACGGAAGCCAAGAGATCCGTGGTTCAAATCCCGCCGGTGGCATTGTATTTTTCATCTTGACTCTTTCCACAACCGTAACCTATATACGGCTAGTGTGAAGAAATGATTAATTTCCATCAATTAACCTACATAAGCCCATGTTTAATCCCATTTACTAAAACTAGTTCTTGAAAGAGACTACAAATCACTCCCTTACTTTTGAAGAGACTTAGAGGCTGATATTGTGATACAGCATTATATTATAGATCCATGGCTTGCCTTGAAGATGCGTGATCCTGTATATCTGAGGAGTCCCTAGGAATCTAAGCTGATACTCTGAGGGTTACTCTATCAGACTACACATATTAACGACAACCACAGCTATTCAAGATTTTTTCTATGAATATGACGTTACTAAGCCGATTCAGCATTGTCAAATTTAGAAGTTACGTAGAATTACCACATTACAAAGTTACGCAGACAATTCCCAATTAAATTAAGTCCGATGATGCTGGTGATCCGGCGCCTATGTAACTCGTATAACACGATTCCAGGAATTTGCTCGTAGTCCATATGGAAAAACAGGAAACCGTGTCACACGTCAAAAACAAGTGGAGAGTGTAGATGTTAATCTCATTAATCAGCAGAATTAAGAACTCCAGTAAGTGTGAATAAGATAAGTCACAAAAGGTGACCATTGGGTCATAATATTCTATAATTTGATATATTCCTAAGTATTCCTCAACAATTCCTCAACATATGTGACAATATGCTCGTAAAACCCCTGAATGAAAAGAAAGCACACATAGGCACTCTATCTAGCTTCAGAGTAACCCTTTGCACACAAATATCACTTAATTGAAATAAAAGGAACTGTAAAAGGTAAAATAAATATAAATAAGGTACTAACAACTAAAGGTACTTTAAATGTAAAATAAAAGTAGAAATGAATTTTATTGATATGAATATTAAATCATAAATACATACTTATGTGAAATAAATGAATCAATAAGTCTCTAGTGGAAAGTATATTTCGAAAAGTACCCTTATTATAGAGTTATAAAATATGAACATTCAATAAGACATGCAGACATAGCGATGTGGATTTCCTTTTCGGGCTTACCGAATCTTAGCTCAGCTTCTATAAGAGGGAAGTAAAGCCGATAATACCGTGTCGTATTTTACAGTAGTAAATCTAATTCAGTATCGAGGGAATCGATACTAACTAAAATAATCGAGGAAATATCTAAACGAATGCTTAGACCAAATTCACCCTGTTCCTTTAACCTGGCTGACATAAAAATTGATAAACATATGACAAGCCACATTTGTCTGCCAGACTGACATGGGTGGGTCTAGTTATCACTATTAAATTACTTAGCAATGTCAAAGCATACAGACGTTGAAACAGCCTCATCCAGAAAAGATACGAGACGTGTCCGCAAAATAAGGTCTTCAAGGCACTTGAATCGTGAGGAACGCTATTAAGCGAAATCCGGCAACACTGGCGTGTAGGTTGGTTTCAAACCTTCAAATCCCTAGCACAGGGAACACGTTGAAACCATTAGTCTTGGCTGGGCAGCCGTTTGCGATGGAGCTTCCTATCACTTCCGCCGCTATGTGCAAGTTGCGTGCAATGATCCGTTTTTTGAGTGTTAAGGGCACTACTCCCACTGAAATTCATCGTCAGTTAATGCGAAGTCTATGAGCCACAGTGCATGGACGTCAAAAACGTGCGAAAGTGGGTCAGAGAGTTCAAAGACGGACATACAGACGCCCATGACAAACAGCATTCTGGTCGATCTTTGGTTTCAGCCGAAACAATTGCAAAAGTGGAGCAAGAAATTCTTAAAGACCGACGTGTGAAAGTTCGCGAGCTGTGCGAACTTATCCCTGAATTCAGTAAGACTAGGATTGACAAGATTTTGACCGAACATTTGCATTATCGCAAGGTGTGTGCGAGGTGGGCCCCCAAAATGCTCGGCTAATCTCCTGACCCAGTTCGGATGGGACATCCTCACCCATCTCCCCTACAGTCCAGACTTAGCTCCTAGTGATTATCATCTGTTTCCTGAGTTGAAGTCACACCTGGGTGGACCATTTCCAGACCGACGACTATTTGAAAAACGAGGTTGTGCGCTACCTGTGCAACTTGGCCGGAGAGTGCTATCACAAGGGTATACAAAAACTGCCACAGCGCATGCAAAAGTTCATCGATGGCAATTGTGTTTACGTTGTAAAGTAGCTGTAAGTTCCGCCTTTCCACCAATGTAACATTAATTGACAATAAACATGTTTTGTGCATTAAATAAAATTGCAGACCTTATATTACGGACACTCCTCGTACTTATGGTCTGTGAAAAAATGAAAGAGAAATAAGAACAAATGCATTAAATAAGGTAGCATTTGTGCATTATAATTATAGCGTATTTGCTACGAAGTAAAATGAGATCATCACATCCAAAGTTCGTTAAGTTTGAAGTATCCATCCTCCTAATGCACATCATCCATTAGTGTAATTTTCCCTAGAGCTGTGGGGTGTTAAGGTAACACCTGTTATGTATTTATGAGCAGATCAGGAGCAGGTCTTCTTAATTTTACTCGTCCTCTAACGGTGATCTAAAAATGGGGTACTTAAAATAAAACTTACTTATTCTTGTTATCTGAATAAAGAAAATATCATATTGTTGCACTCATACATTCAACAATATTTACGCAGCAGACCACCGGACTTCTCTTTCAATCACCTGCTGCTAATGCAGGTAACAGAGACCAATGACCTATGGAAAAATCAAATGGAAAATTACAAATATGTTAAAAAGACACAATTTTACGCTAAATTTTGCACTGCTAAAATTTACACTTATGGATAAATGCACTGTCTTGTTTCCCAATACAAAGTGCTAGTCTTTGGGTGACTAAGGTTGGTAATACTGATTGGCATGTGATGCCAACGATAGGCGTGCGAAGTAATGACCAGCGTGGATTACGCTTAATACTTCGTCGTACGATTCTCCAGTAAAGTCCAGAGTAATTGTAGAGCATATCGTCATTTCGTGCCAAACTCGAAATGGCACATATCCATACAAGAGAACATAATAGCGTTGCAAACTGAGAATTTGTATCATTTAAGCTTTGTTTAAATAAGAGGTCGTTATTTATCTACCTATGTCTTTGCCAAAAAGAAAAGAGTTTCAAAACTATTACATAACGCTAAGTTCGGAAAACATTTAGCTTCCTCTTGAGACTTTGTGTTTATAAATTCCATTTTACTTATAAATGCATATGTAATAAAACATTATTACACGTTTTTTCTCTATTGAGCTAAAGTAAATAGGTGAATAAAAGCTTTAAAGAATACTTTGTACCAGAGTATATATATATATATATATATATATATATATATACATGGTTTACGTCAATAGGTACACTTTTGGAATCTGGTAACAAGAGAGTGTTGCAGGGATTGCAGTGATTCTAAAGATATTGCCGCACACGCCTCAGTAATAAAATGTTGCATATCCTCTACTGTCGTTGGGAGTTCTTGACACAGTCTTTCGTTCACTGTGTCCCAGAGAAAGAAGTCTAATTGGCTCAAATCTGGTGCCGAGCTGGCCATCACACAGGACTTCCCCGTCCTATCCACCTATTTGAAAATCATTGGTAACGGAATTTTAGGTCCTCATTTTTACCAGGGAGCATTAAAAGGACAGTGATATTCATCATTTTTGCAAAACGCTCTACCCATTCTCATAGATGTGAGATTGAAAAGCACGTCTATCAATGTGGCTCCAGCATGATGGATGTCCCGCTCATTTTGCGCAGTTTCCAGAGACGTTGTGGATGCGAAGTTTTCAAGTTGGTGATTTGAGGATTCATTTTTAATGTCTGATGTAATACACAACAATAAAGTTTCCGAGGGCTATAGGCCACTAGTAAATGTGTTAAGAAAAGCGGAAGCAAATGCGTTATCATTAATTGTAGGTCTAATTGTCATTTTGCTAGAATAAACACACATGTTCGATTTAAAAAAACGCAACTTGTTGTTGGAAGTGTCATTTGTTTACCTTTATGGATTGTGCATACCTTCTCATTGTATGAACCCCTGACATAGTTATATTCCTGGTAAATTGGATGTCCATATTTTGTTTCATTTCGGAGATATGTTAGGTCGCAGCTATGGAACACGCTGTATATTACATTGATAATCCCCACATTATTGGTTATATGGACTGTGTAAGTGGTGGTAAGAAGAGCAGTTCTGACTTTAGCTTTTATATGCTGAGAATGTCACAAATTTGTTTACTTTCTTGACAAAACGTTTCTCTGAAAGTGAAGCTACATTGTTGCCTAAGACAGCAAAGGTGAGAGGTGTTTTTGTTTACCGCAGATGTGGTGCTATGGCAAACAACCTGGCGTAAGAGTAGGGGTTGAGAGTAAAGCAACTGGAAGTCGGAGACTGAGAGATCACAAGTCTTTTGGAGTAGAAAAAAAAACGTCATTCAGTTTTCCAAAGTTGCTAAACCAGAAGGATGTGTGGAGAAGTTGCGGAATGTTTTAGCGTGATGGAAGTGTAAGTTTTTGTGTGACTTGAACATCCCAGCAGTGGATGGAAAAGTGGACAGAAAGTTTGTCCATAGCCTCAGTTATAGAACATAGTTTAAGCGGCAAGACCATAATATTCTCTTGGGGGTGAGGATTTTACGTCTTGGGGCCCAATATACCCGAAGTTGGAAAGCCCATTGAATGAGGTTATAGACGAGTTCTGTAGAATCCAAACTGCGGGAGTATTTTTTATCCCTTCGGATTTGATTCGAACTTTCAGGTAGTTCCCTTTAGGCATGCTACCAATATGTCTACTGGATTGTCTGGACAGGAAAATCTCTGAATAAGCTAATGATATTTACTGTAGTTTAGTTAAGCTAATGTATTTTCTAACTCAATAAAAATGCACTACATAAAACTGTAACGAAAAGGAAAACAGTATTTCTCTATGAATTTGAGAAATAAATTGCTAGAAAATCGAAAAATATTTAAAACCAGGAGAATCATGATAATAAAGTAGCGTAATTTTCTAACAAACTTGCAACAAAATTTTGAATCAGTTGAATCAAATTGCAATAGGAGGATTAGTTATGTTTTAAGACTTTTTAATCCGTGCCTTTAACACGATTGTCGTTTTCCTAGCTGAGAAAATTTTAGCCATTTAAAAATTGAAACCTATATTAAGGAATATCTCCAGAACAGATAAGCTTCACAAAAATATTTACAACTGTTGTGTGCTGAAATGAGCTCTACATGTTTACTATTACAGCAATTATAGAGAAATATATACATACCATGTATTTGTAAAAAAATGTTGTTAATAATAAGATGGCCTCCAGAAGATATTTTAAAGGTAGCCAAACAAAAAGCGCACCTTAAACAGGTTTTACTAAAAACCAGGGAAATCTTATTGAGAGAATCAACAAAAGGTTTCAATGTGAAGGATGAAAAGGGAATTTTCTAGAAAGTTTTTACACATCCTTGTTGGCTGAAATTAATCACCAAAATTGGTATTTAATGACCACTGCTTTTTAAATACTTACGCTGTTCACACCAATACACACAGGCACATATCCACTCACATATAAGCTTCTGTAAAAAGTAATTTGTTGAGGATTGTATTGAACAAGCCATGAATGTAACTCCTAATATATTTCTGTAACGTGAACAGTCGTAGGATATCGAGACACTGAATCAGCAAAAGCAGGAGATTTGGAATGGGATTACAAATCCTGAGGGATTATGTAGATTATAACTGCGCTGCTGTTTAAACGCTGCCATAACTTGTTAACCTTCCTTACTTCCTCTTTTTATCTTTATCAACAAATGTATCTTTTGCTGTGCCTTTAGAAATCTGAATCTCGCTATATAAAGTTCAACAAAATATTTATTTACTTGAAGCACTGTACAACTTGCCAGATATCCTAACCAACGTTCTTCCTTTCTGATCAATGAATTTTCCAATACCGAAATTATTGCATTGAATGCTTTGAAATGATTTTTTTATAGCCTACCTCTAGAAAATAGGGGAAGATTGCATTTCACCTAAAAATTCAACGCTGAGGTTTCATCGAAATACACGTTTTGAGGCTTTGTGCGTGCGTGTGTGTGTGTTATAACTCCAAAATGTAGTTTAGCACATTTAAAGGATGCAATACCGAGGTTTTCAGGAGAATCTCCCCTCCTCAATCTGTCCTTTCGTAGTAGCGTTCGAAAACTTCATCTCAAAAAAGGCTCAGTTTTGACCAAATTTGCTATAAATTTCAGGAAGAGACTCTGAAGTCCTGTTCCTTATGGATGCGTTTTTCACAACTGGAAAACGTAAAGGTTATAAACGTTCTTACTACATAAGAAACCCTTAGTGAACAAGCAGCTACATCCCTTTAAAAAACTCAATTTGGTCATCTGTTTTTCCCCTCCTAGTCATACAAATAAAACGGAATTTAAAATTCGTCAGATAAAGATTAACTATTAACGCTTTTATATCTTTCAGGTCCTCTGTATTTTTCGATTACGATGTTACCTACAATGAAATATGTAAATAAAACTCTTCTGTAAACATTTTACCTCGACACTGTCAGGATAGATATAAGAATACGAGATCTAAAGAATACCTTACTGAACAGTTGGCCGGGAAATAATAGGTACTTCATCCTCATCATCATTATTATCATCAACATAATTATTATTTCTGTTGTTTTTTCAATATGATATGTAATTATCTTTATTACGGAATTGGAAGTAGATACTTGCGGCACAAAATTAACTAACTCACTGCAGATATCTGAATGTAGAGCGAAACTCAAATTTAAGTCAACCATTATACTTAGAATGATGTTTTCTTGGCGGTGAATAGACTTTAGGTGGAAAAGCCGACACATTTGTACTTTAGCTTTGATGTTTTCTTCTTCATAAATTATCGCAAGAAAATCTGAAACACTAGTATAACTAATCTCTTTTGAATTTTTTTGGTCCATTTCCTCTCCATTGAACTGCACCTCACCGGTTTCCTGGCCTTCCTTGTGATCTCCTTCATAATGAATGATAATTTATGGCGATCTTTCTGTACTTCAGTTGCCATTCTGCTTATATGAACGTTCCGGTTATGTTGGTATCCCTTGATAACATTTAAAACTATACTTTAATTAATTTTATGATTTAATTACTTCTTTTATCTAGTTCTGTACATCCAGTAACGATATAGTGAGCTTATTAAATTTAATTTTTTGTTGAATAATGCATAAAGCACTTGGAAGGAAAGTCAGGAAAAAACTTCTCACTTAAATTTTTAAAAGGAATGTCATATACGACTCTTGTATGACTGCTAATCTTAATTTAAAGAATAATAATACTGGGTGTAAAAGAGTGGTTAACCTCATTTTTAGGGTAAACAGAACCACAATTGAAAATATATCGGATCAGAATGTGTTTAATGCGAATGGATCTTCTAGTAGTTAAAGTACAGATATGATATGATGATAAAGTAACCTTTACGTCCTCCAACGTTAAGTCATATCGGACGATGAATGGAATGGGTGAAATGATGCTCAAATGAGCCCAGGGTCCATATAGAAGTACAATTTTTATAAAAATATCCATGCTTGTAAAAGTATCGTGAATACAATAAAGAAAAAACTGAAAGGTTTTTAATTCAAATTCAGTAATTAATTACAGCATTCTCACTCACGTTATCCAACGAAAAATGCCCTCCTCTGGTTATCCATTATATGTAATTTTTTTTAAATATTTTAATTTCCTCACAAATGGTTCTTAATTATTTTAAATAGTATACGTTTAAGATAGTTAATGAGAAATGAAATATATCTTAAATTTTCTTGGCAAGTCTTTAGAATTCCTCATTCTGGGTTATTTTTGCATAGCTAGTACAAGAAAAGCGTAGATCCTTTTGAATTACAAAATTTCTGTGCAAAGAAAATTTTTCGAGAAACTTCTTATTATTGATTTGAATTTCCAAATACTTATAACTTTTGTAAATAGGAACTAATTACTTTTCCTTCTTTATTCTTGTCGTACTATAACAGAATTTCAATGATAACACGTAGGGACCAGCCCTTTAAGAGATTTGGCTGTCGATTAAGCCTATTGTATTTTTCTATTCCTATTCTCTCTATAAAGCGACGCCTATAGATGCATACCACTTCTACAAACGTGTACCTCAATTAACATGAATAATAAGATAGAGGAATAAATTTAGAACATGTTATGCAGACGAATTTCTAATTTTAATTTTGATAATGAAATGCAACAAAATGCAAATGTTCAGCACATTTCACCCAAAACTTTTAAAACATTTAATAGCTGCAATGGTGCCTTTCAGTTAAAATTTCTTTCTTCCCATTTACAAAACAGCACATATTTAATTTTTGACACTGTTGAATGTTTTTATTTTGAATGTTTGCTGAACAGGTTTCATAGCATACCTACGGAGTTAACCGAATGCATCTTAAATTTAATTGGGTGCTTAGCTTAAATTAATTTACTTAATACTGAAGAGCGAAGAATCGTGGCCAAGCTCAGATTTCTACGTATAAATATGATTAAACTGAAGAAGAAAAGTCATAAAATTGTTAGATTAAGGGAAGAAACTTAAACATTTTTATACGAAGAGTGAATAACATGCTTAAATCTTCTCTTATATGAAACTAACCTTAAGGAATTTAGCGCGTTTTCATTTTTTTATTTGAAGTCTAATTTTATTAGTACCATAGCGTATAGTTCAATGATTTAATATTGTGGATTTAATGAGAAACGGATAAAGAGAATTTTTCATTGTGATAGGTTGTTTCTATTGTAGAATTTAGAGCAGGCATTTCTCTCTTATTTCTAGCTATATTTTGCTCAATAAATTCATGTCCCCTTTTGCCTTATGTGCTCTGTATTTCTCTGTACATTTCTCTTTGTCTTGGAAGCAAAAGGGAATTGTTGGACGTCAAGGAAACCTCTGTTGTCTGACCTGACCTAAACAATACATTAACACCCTTGCACTGTATACTCTATACTCTACAAGGTAAACACATTTGAACAAATGTTCAGGGCGATTTTATGTCTTAACATCGCTAGTAGCGGTTATCGAAAGCGTGATTATTTGTAAAAACCGAATCTTCAATTTAATTTCCTTTTAACACCTCATTTTGTCACACAAAAGCGAAAGTTCACCGCGTTTTATTAGCTTACTTCAGGCACTTCTGATGTTAATGTGAAATGTGAAAACTTATTTCGAGAAAAAACCGACCTAAAGGCTTTTAGAGCCAATCGATGCAACTTCTCTTCGGGCTTGAGAAGTTAAGTGTCAAAGAGTGAAAATAAAATAAACAAGGTTTGCTTGGTAACTGGAGATGGAAATGAAAATATTAATTTTACAGCGTAAAAATGCTTTAATATAAATATACATGAGAGCAGTGAGGTTACTTGTCATGAACGAGATTCCCTTCCTTGGATGTGTGTTGTGATTTAGCAATGATTGAAGCCAAACTGGACAATTTGTTCAGCAAAACACAAATAAACAATTCTTTATTGTGATGTACTGTAGAACTGTTTGATTGACTGCTGGAAAGTATAAAAAGTTTTATTAATAAACATGTACTACCATTTAAAAATAGTGGTAAATTCTGATAGAGTGTAGTATGATTTACCTAATTGAGTAATTGGTTTCTCAAAGAATATCTTTTTCATTCGTTATTATAAATGAGGTGCAGCCAAGCGATAACTTACTAGACACAAAAATATCATAAAATATTTGTTACAAAGTAAAACATTTGATAAATAAACCCGCAAAATCTAGTCATTAGAGAAGCTTTGTACCTTCTAGAACCAAAACTACAAGGTGAAATATCTGTACTTCCGAAATATGAGTTTCCGGACCAAATCTTGAACTAACCATGTCGGAAGTCGGCCACAAATTTTGAAAAAAAAAAAAAAAAAAAAAAAAAAAAAAAATCCGCACCAACTTGGAAAATTTGCATGCTTCTAAATTGTATAGTTTAAACTTCTTTTTGTAGCACTATCGTATTTATTATGTCTCAAGATACTACACGGCAAACAAAGATCAACATGTAGCAGCGCTTTCAATAAGTTCATGTTGCATTCCCTGTATTTATAAGAAAAATGTGTAAAGTAAGTATTTATGCGAAGATTTCTATCTACTTGAAGTAGACAGATGAGCAAGCTTTTCAAATTAGGGCCCATCGTTTACCTATCATACACATATTTGATACAGCTAACCATTTCTAGGATATTCATATATTTTTTAAAAAATTACTTCCTCCCACGTTGTCATATCGGACGATGAATGAAATTGGTGAAGTGATGCTCAAATGTCCCCAGGGTCCATATAGCTTAGAGTTACCCGACATTCGTCTTTAAGGATAAGGGAAGTCACTGGAAAAGAACCATAACCAGGTAAACTCACCCTGACCGAGATTCGAACTCGGGAGTTCTTGCTGTTGCTGAGGCAGACACGCTACCATCTACGATATCGAGATGGTTATTGCATTAGACTTTCTAAGGTACTTAAATAGGTACTTACAAATGGAAGTTCATAGGCTGTATTCCTCCTTACCATGCAAGGAGCACGAATTTCAAAGGCTCACATAGCGGGCAGCTTTTGAAAAATTTCATTATTGCTTAAATCCACTGTATTTTCCAATTTTCGCTGTTAACTATAGAACCAATTATACAAATGTTTATTTCATTAGCATGAACTAGATCATTTTAGTAAGAATAGATAGAGAGAATTATGTGAATGTTCTTCCTCTACCCCATGACTTTGGATTGTTTAACCCGTTCCGGCTCTAAATTGGTCGGCCCATCTTTCCTTCGGGCTTCCCAGGTTTCTTCTTCCTATACGTCTAAAGTTTAAGGCTATTTTTGGTATTCTGTTATTATTCATCCTCTGAACATGCTCTTTTCATTTATTTCTATTTATTTCAATAGTATGGTTTATTTCTTCTACTTTTAATTCTGTCCTAACATCCTGACTACGTTTTTTATCAATTTTGGTATATCCAGCTATTGTTCTTATGAATTTCATTTCTGATGACTGTATTCTCGTACTACTTCTTTTTGCTATTGTCCATGTTTCTGATCCATAGATCAGATTTGGTATTGCCATTGTTTAGTATAGTTTTATTATAGAGTCCTTTCTTGCTTTATGTTTTAATGTTCTTTTTATTGTGCCTGTTATATAGTTAAACATATTTATGTTCTCTATTATATCAGCTTCCCCTTGGTACGAGACATTACATCCCAAATACTTAAAGTGTGATTTCTGCTCAATTGTTATGTTATCTAACACTATTTTTGATCTTACTGGATTAACTCCTTTAAATGCCATGGTTTTGGATTTATTTGCTGATATTTTCATTCCATATTCTGTAGCAATTTTATCTAGACTATACAGAATTTTCTGCAGGTCATCTTCATTTGTGACCATTATTATTTGATCATCTGCATACAACATAGTTTTCAATTTAGCTCCTGATACATTAATGCCTCCATTGACTTTATTCGACCAAATCATTACTATTTCGTCAACGTATCATGTGAATGTATCACATAATATTCTTATTTTCTTAGCAATATATGCAACAAGTGTTTATCCGGCACCCAGTGAAGCCAGTTAACACCGCAAAAGTGTAGTGCCCCAGTTAACATATTACAGGCTGGGTACTTGGTAGCCATATATTTCGCGTTTATTTACGTTAGGATAGAAGTAAGAGGGAACACATTAACGGCACTCTACTATAAGGTTTGTCATGTTGGATGACGTTCCAGTGCATTAAACGCAAATTATGTAAGACATATATTATGAAATTAGAGTACTTGAAAGCAATGTATTTACATAGGAGAAAGTTGATCCATATATTAATGTCAACAGAATGGGTATTACGACGGCCTCTAATGCATCGTTAGTATGAATGGAGGGAAATTACGATGTTCAGTTAAATAATGACCTTTCTCCATTCCAAATTTAGTCATTTAGGTATACTGCTAAAATGTTTTACGGAATGACAGTAAGTTATCAAAAATAAAGACATACGTGTTACAGTATGTCTGAACGACATTGTAGCGATATTAAACATACCGATTAATAATATTTGACGTAACAGTAATGTTCCTAGATCACGGTAAGGTGGGAATACAGGGAATGCGGTAAGGTGAACAAGTTAAGCAGCGCGCTTGGCCAGCGCAAACACTATAAGCTTTATCGTCAAGAAATTATTACCTACTGAATGTGTTGACATTTCATTCGTTCTGGAAAGCTCCAGGTGCTATTAGCCTACGTCTCGGAAGTCCGGAATTTGAAGGTCTGGTGAAGCATGTCAGTGAGTCTAAACTCTGTTTCTTATAACATTGCCCCGCTGATATGTATCACTCCGCGTGCAACTTCCCCATCATCCTAATTGGCTAATGCTTTCGCGCCATAGTCCATAGACAGTGCCTTCCCGTCACATTGAAACCTGCAGTAAACGTCATAATAATTACCAGGGAGGTAGAAAAAGAATATGAAGGCATGCAATAATAATGAAGTTTATAATGAAACTGAGTAAGTTGAAACTGAATGAATGAGCAATGAAACTGGAACAAGTTTATAATGAAATGCCTTCGGCCTTTTCCACTGGGATTTTTTAAACCAGCACACATACATTGCAAAACTGCTTATCTTTCAGTCTTAAAAGTCGTGTCACGCCATACTTGTCGTGTGTTCTTCATTCACACAAGTCTCGTCAAGGTAGTATATTTTGCGATTTGGACGATTTGATTATCCTTAAATAACATCTTCGCCACACAGCAATATCGCCCCTGGAGTGATAAGTTTTCCTGTTGTCTCAGTTAAATGTCGCGATGTTCCTACGCATCTAACACACCTGAAAGTTCAAGGCACAGCTGTTCGACTTCTCTCACTGACAAAGACGGATTCTTCTCTGAGAGTGCATTAAACACATGCACCATAATTCTTTTTTCGCCGCTTTGTAAAGGTTTTCCCTTGCGATGCTTCAGCGAGAAACTGGTGGTTGACTTTGCCATTATACATATAAGTACATGCGCAATAAACAATCAATAAAATAATTTAGCTCTCGCATTCGGCATAGTACACCGTCGAATGGCGATATATAACTAATCCAGTTCTAAACAAGGTCAGTGATAACAGTCATATAAAGAAATATGTCACCACTACTGCTAAATCACGTGCTATCGTGCCATGTGCTTGAGAGAAAAGGTATCTCCTCGTTACTTCGTTTAAGAATTAACATGCATTTCAGATAAATCAACTCTGTTGCGTAATATATTTAATTAAAACAGTTACGAAAATATAAATTTGACAATTCTCTTCTTACAGATAAAGACATATCACCATATTAAATAACGTACTAATTTTTACCACACAACAGTCTGCCCCACAACAGCAGCCAATGAGATGTGATAAGGTCATGTGACCGTTAAGAGATACGGGGCAAGCTTACGTGAAACAAGGATTAGTAAGTCTGGTGAGTGTTAGTGAGTCTGTCGAGTCTAAGTGAAACGACAGTGTGTTCTCAGAAGCTGCACAGAGGTCTAAGGAGGTCATATTAGGTAAGTGACGGTATAAAATCTGAACCAGAGCTACTGTATTAAAGGGTTGCAATGTGGTTTAACATTGGAAATGCTTCTTTATTTTTGAACTATGTTGAACCCTTAGAATTTAAATTATCATGCTTACTGGAACATAATACTTTCAAGTTTTGAAAGTGTAGAAATTTACGTTTATATCTGAATAACACCTTGGATATACATCGAAGTTCAAAGATAAATTTAAATTAAAATTACATATACCCTTATTTTATCTTTCTTGCATACATATTTTGACTGATATCAAACCAAAATGTTTTAAAAACCATTCTCATATACTTTATTAATGCAATTCGTTTACTCAAATAGCTTAAAAAGCAAACACTAATGTGATTCTGTATTTACTAATGGAATGGTCTTATTATCAAGAAATTGGGCTAATTTTGTATTTCCCATAGCACGTAAGTACTAAAGTTTGTTTGGCAGGCGATCCTTTAAGGATACAGCAGCTCCCGTTCTCCGTTACACTTGTTTTTTGGGAAACAATTGTTTTTGACAACATTGTGATAACTCCAAATACACAATGGTGCGATAACTAATTTTGAAGAAAACAGATTGTCTTCGTGAAAAGAAAATGCAAATCCAAGTGTATGTACAAATAATGACAAATATAAAATTCTTACTTCTCTAAATTATTTCGCCTGAGGGTAATGAATTCTATTAGTATTAATTTAGAATGCTTCAGAGTATGATTTCTTTCAAAATTTTATATTTATTTTGAATATTAAAATTTCCTTTATACTTCCTCTGGTTGGTATAGTACATAAGGAAATGCATCCCAATCAACATTTCCAAATTTGTATATTGTCATTAATGCACGTTGTGAGCATCTCTGAATCCAAACTAGGTTTTTCGCAAGATGGTTCTTCATGCGCTTACGTGTTTGTGAAAGCCTAAATCAAATGCCTTAAGTTATTAGGCTATTAGTTGAGTACTGATATTCATGTTGATTATCTGCAGTGGATGAGATCTCCGCGACCATATTACAAGCCCAAATTAAACTTCACATACATCAATTTTCTGGGTTCTCCAGGTTCTCAAAATAATGGATACAACGATTTTGGGTAAAATACATTTTTACCATAATTTTTAGCCCGCCTCGGTGGCGTAGATGGTAGCGTGTCTACCTCACGTCTAAGAGGTCCCGAGTTCGAATCTCGCTTAGGGTAAACTACACTCCTGGAAATTGAAATAAGAACACCGTGAATTCATTGTCCCAGGAAGGGGAAACTTTATTGACACATTCCTGGGGTTAGATACATCACATGATCACACTGACAGAACCATAGGCACATAGACACAGACAAAGGAGCATGCACAATGTCGGCACTAGTACCGTATATATCCACCTTTCATGGCAATGCAGGCTGTTATTCTCCCATGGAGACGATCGTAGAGATGCTGGATGTAGTCCTGTGGAACGGCTTGCCATGCCATTTCCAGCTGGCGCCTCAGTTGGACCAGCGTTCGTGCTGGACATGCAGACCGCGTGAGACGACGTTTCATCAAGTCCGAAACTGGCTCAATGGGGGACAGATCCGGAGATATTGCTGGCCAGTTTAGTTGACTTACACCTTCTAGAGCACGTTGGGTGGCACGGCATACATGCGGACGTGCATTGTCCTGTTGGAACAGCAAGTTCCCTTGCCGGTCTAGGAATGGTAGAACGATGGGTTCAATGACGGTTTGGATGTACCATACACTATTCAGTGTCCCCTCGACGATCACCAGAGGTGTACGGCCAGTGTAGGAGATCGCTCCCCACACCATGATACCCGGTGTTGACCCTGTGTGCCTCGGTCGTATGCAGTCCTGATTGTGGCGCTCACCTGCACGGCACCAAACACGCATACGACCATCATTGGCACCAAGGCAGAAGCGACTCTCATCGCTGAAGACGACACGTCTCCGTTTGTCCCTCCATTCACGCCTGTCGCGACACCACTGGAGCCGGGCTGCACGATGTTGGGGCGTGAGCGGAAGACGGCCTAACGCTGCACGGGACCGTAGCCCAGCTTCATGGAGACGGTTGCGAATGGTCCTCGCCGATACCCCAGGAGCAACAGTGTCCCTAATTTGCTGGGAAGTGGCAGTGCTGTCCCCTACGGCACTGCGTAGGATCCGACGGTCTTGGCGTGCATCCGTACGTCGCTGCGGTCCGGTCCCAGGTCGACGGGCACGTGCACCTTCCGCCGACCACTGGCGACAACATCGATGTACTGTGGAGACCTCACGCCCCACGTGTTGAGCAATTCGGCGGTACGTCCACCCGGCCTCCCGCATGCCCACTATACACCCTCGCTCAAAGTCCGTCAAATGCACATACGGTTCACGTCCACGCTGTCGCGGCATGCTACCAGTGTTAAAGAATGCGATGGAGCTCCGTATGCTACGGCAAACTGGCTGACACTGGCGGCGGCGGTTCCCAAACGCTGGGCAGCTAGCGCCATTCGACGGCCAACACCGCGGTTCCTTGTGTGTCCCCTGTGCCGTGCGTGTGATCATTGCTTGTACAGCCCTCTCGCAGTGTCACGAGCAAGTATGGTGGGTCTGACACACCGGCGTCAATGTGTTCTTATTTCCATTTCCAGGAGTGTATTTGGATAAGGCTTTTTCGGGATTTTCCCTTGTCCTGATAGACGAATATCGGGTAACTCTAAGCTCCTTGGAACCCGGACTCATTTGAACATCACTTCACCCATATCATTCATCGTCCGACATGACTTAACGTTGGAGGACGTAAATTAAAAAAAAAAAAAACATTTTCTCTACAAATGAAACACTTTTATTTTAATTTTCGAATAGTACCTAGTATTTTCTTCAAATAGCAAATGGCTATTCGTTACTTTGTATTTCATACACAGGAAACAGCACTTGAAATGTTTTAATGCCGCTGAAGGTCAACTTTCTCCTTTATGTTTAAACCAGATTTGTCATAAATTTCTACACATTTTGTATCTGGATTAATTAGAAATAGGTAGTAAAATACACAGACGTAACAAACGCTTGTTTTATAAGAAGTAAAGAAAACTATGTGAATATAATATTTGCATAATAAATTTTTTCCCCTAAAGTGTGCAACTTGTAAGTACTGTACCCTCCTTGTAATATTCTTATCCCTTAAGGGGTTCCTTCTCTTCATATGGGTATTCAGTGCTCTGTAGCATTATAGTTTGAAGGATTAAAAAGCCGCAGACCTAATACAGTAAAATATGGGTTTATGTTATTTATTTTTAACGCTATTATCATATCAGAGTTAAGGGAAAAATAGCATGTTTGCGAGTGTGGCGTGGGAATAATTTACGTGAAAGTTGGCACACGCAAAACAACGATGATCCACTACAAGCAGAGATAGTGTAGAATACCTTAACAATAAGAAAAGGGATGAAGTAGGAAATGAGCATGCATTAATTGCGAAAGTTACAAGCACGCTAGTACTGTCAAATCATTAACACGCACATCACAGCCCCCCAAGCTTCTGATTAGACAAGGCAGTAGCTCGGGGAGTCATCTGTTAGCCTTTCTAGCACAATTACTAGGTGAAATGGCATATTATGAAACTCGTGCTGCAGTGCACATTATAAGAAATGGATGTAAAAGCCCTTTTAGTGGAGCAATTATCCTCCTTTTTCTCCTGAAATATTCATCCTTTTCTTCTACCTAGGACATAATGCTACTGCAATACTTTACATTTTTTATTTTTTCCTAAGAAAGAAGCAGGCATTAAAATAGACAATACTTAACTAATAAAAGAACTAGCAAACCTATGGCGAGCAGAAGAACAATCACTACTAATTAAATTTAATATCCAGGTACTTTTGTTGAGTTACCAAATTCATTGGTAATAATCTGTATTTACAATTAATTTTTTCTTCCAAATATTGAAGTTGCCTTTAGACAAAATATCACATCTTAATAATATAAGAATAACTAAATCTCAGAAAATATATAAAACGAAAAATACAATGTTATATAATAGAAAGTAAGCAAATTCAGAAGTAAGTTCCAGAAATCTCTATCTTAATATACAGGGTATGGATGACTTTATAGGTCTTTAACTTAGAAAATCCATAAAAGCCAATTTGCTTACTTTCTTTTTAATTCCAAATCTTTAGCATAGTATTTTCCCCACGCGTGGTTCCTCTGACTCCAATAAATATATCAACATAACAAATGTAATAGTGGGTTAAAAACTCCTTTTGAGGCAATGGTGTGGTCATTTTGTTATTTGGAAGAGTTAAAGGAATAAAGAAAGGTGTAATATAATTATTGGAAACGTGTTATGGGATAGACTTGAAACTCCAGAGTCCTACATCCAGTAAGATGCTGTAAAGAATTGAACATTTGCTTAAACAAACGCATGCAGTTATAACCTGACTACGGATAATCAACGTAACCAAATATCCCTGACAGAAACAGTTATCAAAACAAATGAATGACACAAACCATATAAAATGGTGACTGGTGGGGTTACAAACGGGATTATAAAAATTGTCTTTGACAGAGTTACAAATACAATGCAATGAAAAGGGTCAAAGGAAGACTATGGATATAAAGAGATGAGAACTGAAATCCGAACGCAAACCAAAATCAGCATTGACACTACAGAAGGAAATAAAAGTAGGATGGGGCTAGAAACGTGTTTTGAAACTGGGTATGAACGAGGACATGGAAATGACTCAGGTGAAAGGTTTGAAAGCTCGAAATAATGTTGATTCTGGAAAATAAATCTACACTATACGGGGCAAAAAGACTGGACACAAAATTTGACAGAATGCATTATTACAGATATATTTTTGCCTAGATGATAAAACAATTAAAGCTAGTACATATTATGAAAATACGTGTTGTACTCAACCGATAAACTGCATAGGTGGCAGCGTGTCTGCCTCACGTTCAAGAAGTCCGGATTTTGAATCTCGGTCTCGGTAAGTTAATTGGAAAAGATCTTATCCGGGGTTTTACCTTGTCCTGAAAGATGAATGTCAGACCCTGGCTTCCTTTGAGCCTCATTTCACCCATTTCATTCACCGTTCGATGTAGCTTAACGTAGGAGTATGTAAATTAATAATATAGATAAGGTACTGGTGCAAATATTGTCACGACATTGCAATTCCACTGTTTCTATGGTTCGCCATCAAAAGAAGCAAAAAGGGTCATTATTTAAGGGCAATTACTGACGAACCTGTAGTGGCCCATTTGTTTCCCCACACTGTTTTCGGCTTCTCGCCGGCGAGATTAAGTTAGAGTTCAGTTGCTATATATATTTGGCGTGAATTAGGCTTTTACCTTTCTATTTAATTTTTATTTTTTAATTTTTTATTTAATGAGTTGATCAGTGAGTATCGAAGTTGTCCTGGAACCCAACATTGTTGCAGCATAAAAGTGTGTATTAACAAAACATTCCGTTTGCATCGAAAAGCTACCAGCAGCGAACGTTCGTGGGCGCAATAGGGACATAAATGCAGATTAGACCGACGTGCATACCCCACGAATTTCTAAAAAGTGAAAATGAATGAGCTAACGATTCTAGTAACAATGTGCGTTTAGGACAACTTTAAGTTGCGATATTTGCCACAATTTTGTGTAAACGTACTTTTTCAACATTCCTATCTGTAGATATTACATGGACATATGCGTATGGACTATTGAAGCAAGAATATATCTAAAATGTTCAGATCCATGTGTCAGTTTGATGCATTTTGTGTAATATTAAGCACATAATAAATGCAACAATAACTTCTTTTTCTACTTCTCGTACTACAACATTAATATAGTCCAAGTGCTGCATTATAGTTGTATATGTGAGGAATTTTTAAATTAATTTCACTCCTTCCTGAACCTTATAAATATGTTTAGTTGCTCTCAAAACGGTTGTTACAATGAAAAAGAATGACAAAAGTCACGTATGTATGTTCACCTTTTCACGTGTAAGAAATATAGATAATTCAAGAATTGAAGTGCTGCTTTAAGTTAAAATAGCGTTCCTCAGACCATTTTTACCCGCCTATTCATGATTCCAATCAATTTGGAACTTTCTTCAGTTCATCATTTTAAGCACATTATATCACGTACAGAATAGAATTTAGAATAATCGATATTTGTAGCAACCCCATGCTCTCTTTTTGTATACTCTTTTAGATTTTGGTTTATAAAATCTAAAAAGTTACAAAAAACTGCATATGTACAGTATTTTTGGGATAATACTAGTTAAAACATTTGAAAGTAATTATATTATTAATATAATTAAATATCTTGAGGTTTAAGTGTTGTTTGGTTTTGTGTTCCTATAATTTCTTCAAATAAAAGAATTTCATACGTTTTCGGAATTAACGACACGTCGATAAACAGTCGTCTCGTCGATGTTTTTTAGAATGTGAAATACAACGACTCCATGTTCTCTTTCGCTATTACTAAGCGAAATGCTACTTCTCGTAGATTTCTGCCTCAGCTGCTCCGCATGGATCTTGCACTCTGGATATGCGTGGGACATTCGCGCAGAAAAACCGGAGCTTTCTTTCAAATGCGATTTATTAAAATAAAATAGAATTGAAGGTTCGCCGATACGTCTTCGTTGCTACGGCCGCCGGGTAGGTTCACTATCACAATATACCACAATGCTGGTTAGGTTGATGGCCAGCTGCCTCTGGACCAACCTCCTTCCACGAGTGTTCCGACCCAAAGTAACTTCTTTTCCCTTGTGGTCTTAGATCACGCCGTTACTTCTCCATAACCCCCTACAAATTTTAGCGCGAAACATCACGTGGTCACGTCATCCAAGAGACATTTCACTTATTTTCCTCGACCAGGTGTGCAGTCAGTTTCGGAGAAAACCGGTCTTGGGGAATAAGACAAGTACCTGGCCTGTGAGCCTCCTTACCTGCTCGCACACTTTTATCCCACTCTGTCACTTTTAGCACCAACGAAGCCACCACTAAATGTACGTTTCTAACATGCGCTGATTTCTAAATTATACCATTTTAATATTTTGTGCGTTTACAGTTTCATCTTCAAAATATGGAATAGTATTTCCTCTGTGGCAAAAATATTTTAATTCTGCACATTATTAAAACGTCGTATAAGTTACGCATACCTTTGAAAAAAGCAACAATATATCTTTCAATTCTTATGGAAAACTGGGTTTTGTCGACTGGGTTTACTAATCTTTACTTCACAATGTACTCTCACATTAATTATTCTACCAATTAGTAGTTGAAAGATTTTGTATACTGTGGATTGCGAGCCTTAGTCTGAACTATAAACACTCTCTACTCCAACAAGTTAGGCGTTGAAAAATGTTTGCATATAGCGTAGAGACATCTAAAGATTTTAAAGCTCGGAATTCTTGCATTGTACCTTAGGGAAGCAGTTGGAATCCCATCGCTGCTTTCCTCCACGAGGGAGTCGTGTTTCATGATTTACACCCCTCCACATCGTAAGCTAATAGTGAAAAATGTATCTAACACGCACCTTGGTATGGATATTTGATTCCATCGATATATTCCAAAAGTAGAGGAAATGGCCTCGAGAAAGTCGTATCAGAAATGCAACCACAACGCGTTGAAAACTTTTTCAGTAAAATTTTGTTCGTCTTTATGTACAAGAGGGATTTTTTCCTCCTTTTGTTGAGCCCCCACAATGCTCATAAGTCTTGCCTTTTCCAATAAAAAGGATTCGGTGGTTCTCTTTTCCTCTTTCTCTACATCACATAATGTCTTCCCCAAAGAGAGGCTCTCGAAAAGGACGCTGCAGTTATAGAGGGGTTACTTGCAAATGTTTTCCATACGAATAAACACGTGTGTATGTGGCCGCGCATTGTACGTCCGCAGTGCAGAATCACAAATCTTCTCTTTACTTCCTCTTGCAGCTTTTCAGAAAACATTATCCTTTGTTTCGGAAGAAGGGGGGTGGGGCACGTGTTTTATCGAGTGTAATCCCCGCCACCACCCCGTCACCGTTATTGCTGGTCATAAAGCTTTGTTTTGAACGTCGTCATACTTTCACCAAGCAGATCCTCTTTCCTGTTCTACTTTTAATGCTGTCCACTGTCTAAATATCTCAATTTCTCACAACTTCTTTGCCTAAACAATCTAGGCAGGTGTTACATTGTGGAAGATCTAAGTCAATAAGTTCTTGTGTATAAAATAAATCAGTGTTTAGTCTTAGGTCACCTTAATTTATACTCCAACTCCTGCATTGTTTTTAGTTATCTTAAAGGTACTTTTACTGAATCTGAGTAAGTTAGTATCGCGGTATTCGGGACGTTCCCTTTCGTTAATTATACGTAGATTTCCCGGTCGGTAGAGGAATGCTCAGTGTTTCTCATTTATCGCGTTATCCTTACCTTCATTTTCTTACTTTTCATTTCCCTCTCAGGTTCTAGGTTTCATGGCGTGTGGGGCGAAGACGACGTGAATGCTTGAATGCTTACTCCAATGAAAGAGTACTTTCTTTGAAAACTGGACAGTTTACTGGTTGGAAAAGCACATTTCGTTCTTTATGACGAGTCTGCTTGACTGTAACCTCCTATGATTCCTTAATTTCATTAGTTCGCCCTGAGTGAAAGGTTGCCCTAATGAATCTGGTAGTTTGCAATATACGAGTTATCACCTTCATTCTATACTCTATACTGAAATTCTTAATTTCTAAGAATTTGAGCTTATTTTGTTGAACTTCGCCAGACATTTGCTCTATTAAAATCAATGTTTGTATACTGAACGTCTGGCTAAAGGAACAAATACTTTTGTAAAGCTGAAAGCCAGTGTTATGATAAACGTGATAAATATGCAAATCAGAAGCATTAGATACTAAACATAATTTCAAAAGCATGGTGTAATTTATGTAAAAGATTACATTGTGTGTCACTAAATTTTTCTGCCAAATAATGATGATAATAATAAAAGTACAAATGAAATTAATGTAATAGAAAATAATAATATACCTTCCAAATTGTTCATATTCCTCAACGATCTGTAGTCCATTATGTGAAGTCATAGGTAGTTTCGGCCATGTAAGGTCGAATAACACTTTTTATCATCCGTACCTTAATCTCATTTAATGGTATATTTCTGCTTTTGCTTAGTTTTATTTCCAATGCTATATATTTAATTTATCTCGAACTTCTTTTATCCGCTGTTTTACATCCCTCGATGATATTGTATACAACGGCATTTTAACGTTGATGATTTGTTTTCTTCAAATTTTATCATTCCAATGTCACGCTAAATATTCCTGGGACTGCTGTAGATCCATACGGTAAAGCAAACGTTTCTGTCGAGCCTTATTTACAGGTTGAATGTTTTCTTAATGCCTGCAGATATGGTCTGATATCTGGATAGCTTTATATTAGTAACATTTTACTTAATATATTTGTTAGTGGGGACCCAATTATCGCCCATGTGCCTATTATCACCAAATGTAGCCTAGCTGTGTACGGTACTATTACCACACGATTTGCTTCAGTATTTCACTGTGCACGTTTCATGAGATTGCGTCGTTTCCTAAATTTTTTGTCGAATTTCTCAAGACATTTCAGCCTGCTAAGTTATCAAACTACACATACTCTTGCTGACATGTATATAAGTCTCGTGATAGATTGTGATCGCTATAATGCCGTTCGCAGTGTAAGACACAAGCATTCTTTTCATAACAAAGTTTTTGTGTTTGTGTAGCCGGTTTTGCCTGTAGCGTGCGCCATATGTAAAGTTAGGAGATACTAATATCTCCCAGTACAGTGTACCTATTTTCGCCTACTATGTGATATTTGGATCATTGCTTTGTTTTGTTTTGCATATGTCAACACGTAAACAATTGAACAGTATAGAGATTAAAGAAACAGTTATAGCCACTTGAACGTGGCAAAACAATGTTTTAAAGTAACATGTATTTTGCCTTTCAACTCCCAGATGTTCACGAATGCTGATTTTGCAACACTTTCGATTTCAGAAGAAAGAGAACCATGCTCTCAACAATCTTTCTCATCGACAGCCAGCAGTCATCGTCAACCTCAATGCATTGTCAACAGCCATCACCATCGAAAAGTCAAACTTCTCTAATGATAGATCAACAACCATCGACATGGAAAAACTCAATAGATCTCCTTACTCCAGTATTACCAAAATACTTCATGCCAGTACCCAAATTTCGACCGAAAGGGAGGCGTGATCAACTGCACTGATTAGTATATACCTCTTCAAAATGCCCTCGTGAAGTCGTTTAACAAAAAGAATATATTTTTTCTGGAAACACCAAGAAAACAGAGGCACACAAAATGTCAGGAAACATAACAAATTAAACTTCAAGTCTTACTTTATCAAAAATTAAAGAAATAAAAAAACATTTTAAAGAAGAAGAAAATTCAGAACCTGAAAAAGAGGAAGAGCTAACTTAGGTATCAACCCAATATAACGAAAATGGCTGCTCTGATAGTGAAAATACCGAATGTCCAATCTGAAATAGATTCTACTATAATGATAAACACGGAAAGCAGTGGACAAAATGTGTGTTTCAAGAGGCCACATGAACCTTAGGATCCCAGAGAGAACAAAATAACGAAAAAATGTTATTGTTCGTTTCTTTGAAGCAAACTGATTGTATTTTAGCATTTAGAAACCAGGTTTGTTACTAAACAAATATTTTCGGTATACTGCAAAGAGCATTATGCACATATTTTTAAAACATTTTCGTAGAAGAGCATTATTTGGGAGCCCTACCTCATTATATTTAATTTAGACTACAGTAGATATAGTAGAATTCATTTTGAAAACTTGATTCATTCCATTCCTATGTTAGAATTATTTATATTTATTTTAAAAATGAAATCTATAATTCAAGAAATATACTTGTCTTCAAGAAAGGCATTTATATCTCTTCTTACATTTTAAATTACTTAAACCGAAAATTTGGAAGGAACTAAGCATATTAAATAATCAAAGGGGAAGAAAAAAATTGCTAGAAAAATAAGTTTGAAATTTTAGTTGCACATCGATTTTAGTTCCCACTTGGAAATGTTATTTTTTTTTCTTAAAAAATCATAATTTCTTCTCACTAAACACTTCGAGTTCTGTGATAATTTATTAATTTAATTTTGAGAAACAATTACTACGAATATCTTAAAATATTCCCTAAAATCTCTCAAGTCTGCAGTATCCACAAACGTGATGGTGTTTTTCACCAAAAATCCTACCAAACATTATACACACGAAGTTGAAATATTCAGAATAGTCCATATAAAATTAAATAAAGGCATTATATGAATGTTTACTGCTTAGTCTGTACCGTAGTCTCTTAGTAGGAAGAAGTGTTGCATTCCTTTCAAAATTGAGAACCGTAGTGTTTATACAGAATGCCATTCCCAGTGGCGTGTACGAGACGGTGAGCTCTGAGATTTCTGATACTGAGTTTTGAAGAATGATGCTTAACTTTGTGTGCAGAAACTTTTCAGGAAAATCATCAACAACGGAATTAGCTCAAAAATCTAAGTTTCAAGGTAGAAAAACTGTCCACGCACTATGGAGATGGACAGCTTCTTGGCTTCCAAATATTCTCTGATGAAGCGCTCGCCATCTGTCGCTGTAATAAGAATAGGAACAAAGGACAATAACTTGTACACTGCTTTCCTTGCCCTAGAGAGGGTTCTATGCATATTCAGAATGATAACATTTATGCGCGCTTAATAACAACCTCGTACGGGTGGATTTATTGGCTCGTAAAAGTAAAATGTGCAGGACAAAATTCCGGCGTACTGGTGACACAGATGTGACCTTGTATATGACTATCATTATTGAATCATTAAAAGCCGTCGCTATTACGACCCTCACATTCGTTCTTGTAATTAAACTTAACATTCATTTATGTTATTGCATTGCATGTCTAGGATTCATTAGAAAATAATATTTCCATGGAGCATTCTTGACTATGACACAAATTCTCCAAGACTAGGACGACAGCTAGTGGAGGTACAATGGTGTCAAGCAATAGAGGTTCTCAGGGTTTTAACATCAGGCAGAAACATGAAACTAATTAATAATTCTAGCGCTTTCTCTTATCACAAAGTGTAATATCTTTAGTTTTACACATGCCATTTTAGATCTTTTCCATTATACGTTTCTGAAATGCTTTACAAAGGTATAGATAACGAAAACCACAATTAATATCTCAGTTATATTTTTAAAACCTTAATACAACTCTCCATTTTCAAAATATTAATCTCCATTGGAAAGATAGAGTCAGAATTAAAAATCCAATGCCATAGCCGGGATTTGAACCACGCATCTTCTGATTGCCGTCCAGATGCTCTAACCGTTATATCTACTATGGCCAACGTGCCGACATGACATTAAATTCTCCAACTGACTCGTGTCTTTTTTCGGTTGTTGTTTTTTTTTTCTGTTTACGAATGCAGTCAGCAGATGAAATGAGCGGAGCAGTTCCCCTACTCCCATTCAACTCTCGCCAGGAGGCGCACCGTCACAACTTTGGCACAATGTAATGGCAAAACAAACTTTCGTATGTTATTGATTATAAGCCATATTTGCAATAGTAAATATGTTAAATGTTATAGAATTCAATGTATGTGCATGCATGTATGTGTAAAAGGCGCTTGTAGATTAGGTTACCTGCAAGAAATTGCACTTTACGCCATTGACAGCATAGATCTGAAGTGAATCAGAAAGTACTACAGTCAAGAAAATATGTTTTTGAATTGTGGGAAGGTTTTCACCCTCGAGGTAAAGGAGCTCTGGGAGATCTGCCAGAAATGTGTGGGTTAATAGAGAGCTTATGGCTTAGATAAGATTCAGAGTTTCGTACAATAAATTGGTTTCATTGCCGAAGATGACAACCTGACGAACACTACATCCAGGGCTTCTGACAATCATTTTCCAATACCGCACTTTATAATGAATAAGTGAAGAGTACATCGGCGCGCATCTGCCAGTCCTTTCATGCTGATGTTTCGCTCATTATGTACCCATCCATAACCTGTCGTGCTGCACCGGTGACACTTGGTTCACTATTCACTCATATACCTGCTGGTATTCAATGGTTGAGGTCAAATAATCTAATATTCTCACTTACCGTGGAAAATGGAACTAGTGCTGAATTAAAGGATTTTCATTTATGTAACAGCAGCCGTGACATCCTAGTCCATTTCCAAAAGCAAATGTCTGTAATCGTGTTTTATTTAAACAAATGCAAGCGTGAGGAAGGAATTAAAAGTAATAATCTTGCCTGTAGGAAATAATAATAATAATTCTGAAACTATTTCGTAAAACCCTAGTGTACCGAAATTTTTTGGATAAAAATATCTGTATGTTGCTTAGCATAGCTACGAGCTTTCAGATCCATGATTACTAGTCCTGTCAATTCTGCCAATAAACTGCAATAATATGCAACACAGAAGATTGTAATCACTCAGCATATTATACATTCTCAACATGAGGGAGTATAAATACACCAAGGATTTCTGATGCAATTCCTAACAACCACATCATCAAAATATTCAAATACGGCTATTTAATGAAACATTACCTTGTAATCAACTACCATGAATAGGCAACTTGATCTGTTGCATTCGCATATTTTCTCTACATGCACTCCTCTACTCATGCATCCATTTCTTTGTAGGTATAAGGTGGATACGAATGTCAAGAGCTGCACAGATTTTGTAAAAATAAAATTTTAGTTCTTAAAAATAATATATTCGAAGCCAAACTATCTCAGTAGCAGCTTCTGCACTGGCAGATTTTTAAAGAGCTTCTCACTATGTGATTATACGATGTTTGCACGATATCACGAGAGAGAGAGGGGGGATAGAGAAGGCGGAAGAAGGAGGGAGAGAATAACTAACCAAACCGCGGTCCAAATTCCCTTTCCGGGCTAAGGAATTCTGCTCAGCCGTTGTTTCCCCTCGCCTCTACTCAGTACAGGCGTCATGACTGATTTGCAGTACTGGAGGATGGGACGTGTTCATCGCCCAAGTTCCTCCCTGTCGTTATTTAAGGTTTTCGTAACCAGGAATATACTTGTTTATATATCAAAATATTTAAACAATATAAGAGCTTGAAAATTTAATCCGATGATGAGCATTTCGGAAATGTTTAACACCGCAACAAAATTTGCTTCCGTAAGTTTTATATTTCTATAGATCTGTGTATTTCTATATGAAGTTAAGTTTGGCTTATATCTTTCAGTTTACCATTTCTGTAATTCATTCAGAATAAAGAGAACTTCACAGTTATTCGCAGGAAGTTTAAGATATCTGTTTTATATGTCTTTAATTATGTTTTATAGGGACTGCTTTAATTAAAATTAATTATTAAAGTGAAAAATTTTCTATGTAAATAAAGATTTTATTGCAAATGTTCGTGTCATATTATAAACGAATTTGAAGAACTAGTATTTCAGTATACTTGTATCAGTTGCCCTTTTTATGAGTAGTTTTTAACTACAATGAGTGTAGTTGTTGTATACACTTTATGGATACAAATCATTCAACTCAAAGCGTTCACTTTTGTACCATAAGTTCTAACTATAATTCGGTCTTAATAAACTGGACTTTGAAACCTGGCGATTGGGTTTATCAATTTGGGGCGGATTTTGTTGTGATGGATTATGATGCAATGATGTTGGATGCAGAATCATTTCTCATCTTTAGTAACGATCTTGAATAAATCTAGGAGTTTCTCTTGCAACTCTGGATAATTAGGCGCATCTATAATCGTTGAGCGATGAGATCTTTTTCTTTCCCGGGATCGCGGTAACGGGGCTGATAAAGATGATATTGCTATCTTTAAAGAATGGATAATACTTTTCTTGTTCAAAGATTGAATTTTAATTACGCATAAATTTCGCATTTTAAATTATTTGAAACAATCACAAATGTTACTAATGTAGTGTTTTTACAACCAGCAGTAGATTCCACAGCGAACTATATCTTTTCTTTCGCACATACTAGTTATACATCTTTGATGCATACACAAAATTATTTATGTTATACACTCGGTTAGACAATTATACGTCTTACCCCTAAAACTTTCAGAAACAGAACAAAATCTTTTTAAGGAATTCAACAACTCACCATGATCCGCTGCCATGGTTACCTCATTACCCACTTTACATCACTTCTTTATTTTATTAAAAATACTAATCTCTTTGACTATTCCCAACAAAATGAAGTATAAAAATAACTGCTGCAAATTTATAATCAGAAATTATAAATAAGAATGTTTATGTGAAAAAAAATCATGATAATATTATAAAGAAAATTTATACCGAAAATTTTATATTTTTAAGCATCTATGTTAAAACTCCTTTAAAGGAGCTCTATTGTATACTCTTAAATAGTTTTGATAGCACTGTTCTTGGTTTGAAGGCGGTGTGTTTTATTATGCAAAGTAATAAATTTTGCTGACAGTTGTATGTCTTAAACTCACATTACAGTAGTATTGCTCCAAAATTTCAAGTCGTCGTTTATAGCATTGCAACATGTGATCAATATATTGATAGAGTGTGCCAGCGCAAACGTGCAGTACATTGAACTCTAATTGCAATATCCAATTTACACAATAACATTGAACCACTATAATCAATAGTGTGCTGTACCCATAGTACTACAGTAACACTTAACACTATGTAAACACCATTCGCATTAGAGGTTTCGGCTGGAAATGGCCGGGTTAGAAAACGCGGAAGTATTTTTCGCACAATTACTGTTTGGAATAAAGGATTATTTTTACCTGTAATTAATATACTCAATACATTTGTGATATTAACTAACTAATGTAATGAATTTTAAAGAATAAGTATTAAAGTTGGTTTAACTGGTCACACATGTTGTTGTTTGAAGTTTTAAATGAAAAAATACACGAAGCTACATCAGTGAATACTATAAACTATAAATACCTAACTTTTACGTAAATTATAGGTAATTAAAGTGCATGAAAGCTCCTAGGTATATACTTAAGCCACCTGTTGAAGCTGCAATACAAGTTATCTACATCCTCCAATAAAGATAGCATCCACAGATAAAATATATGTACCTATAATATCAAACATTCAAAGTTCTGGGTATAAAGAAAATTATCCTAACCTTTTTCTGTGGTGAAATAACTAAAATGCAGTTTTCTTTTCCTTGCAGGTAAGGAGCTTTATTCTCGCGCATTTTGGAACCAAGTAAGGTAGGAATAGTAATACAGTATAATTTCAGAATCAGTTTGTTTAGGGATAGAACCCAGTTACCTTAACTGCAACAGCGATATTTTATAATACTATTTAAATTTAAAGAATCTCAAGCACTCTTTATTACTGAGATCGCAAAAGATAGAAATACAATTTTTGGTGTGCATTGTTTTTTAAATCCTTGCATATTTAAATGTTACCTTTTGCTACAGTACGCTACCAACAATGGCGTTTTCAATGAAAAGCTTACCTCAACACTCTTCTCTTTTCCGCATGTTGAACATATCTTGGCCCGTTCCATTATCCTCAAACGCGTCTGGGATTGTTGGTGAGTGTGTACAGATTTCAACCCTCCAATGTCATTGAATCTCAATGACATTCTCCACCTTCCAATAACATTTCAAGACCCACTCATGTTCGTTGAACAATAAACGACCGGGCATGTTTACTTACAAACAGAGGAACGTGATTTTCTGTGTTTTTCCTTTACCTCTGATTTCACCTTTACAACTCTTAAAACTATTATAGCATTAATAGGCTATTCACAAAGGACAGTAGGTCGGTATTACCATCCCATAGAAAACGTTCCTCCACTCGTGGGTAGGAATTACATGGGTATTACTTGCACACTAGAGACAGTCATTCAAGCCGCAGCGATTTTGCCACCGAGCTTGTTTGATTTTGACATAAGCTCCCAAAATGCGACTCTCACCATCTGATACTGTACTTGAAAGTATTTAGTTGGAATGGATAGGTAGACTTTGAGTGCATTGTGGTTATGATGTACATCGTTAAAGGCCACTAAAGTTATTGAAGGCTGAAAATTCTGGTACAAGCCCCTATAAGCGTATAATACAACCAAAATTTTGCATTATTTATATCAGTTTCTGAAGTGATAGCTGGTCCAGTAAACCGCAGTACTTCAACTGTTAATGCATTTGAGTTCGAAAAGTGTTATTATATGAGGAATAATAATAATAACAACAACAATGACAATAGCAGTAGCAATAGTGAGAGCACTTTTAACTATATAACTATATAATAATAATAAATTAACTTTATCATTAGAGATTTACATTTTAATTTTCTTTATATTATTTCAAAAGAGATTTATTGAGGAGCATTTTCTCGGTCAATATTAATTACATTTTAGAGAGGAATGTATAGCTATTGTTTCCCAAAAAGAGTAGTGTACTCTTGCCCTGCTGTCCTGAAATCTTTACTTTTTATAAGAAGTATTACAACATAGTTTTATTTTTCAATCCGTTTTCTAATACATTAATTATCTATATAAATACTTTATTGTTTTACCTTTAAGCATGGTATATCAATGATATTTATGCAGCTCTGTAGTGTTGTGCCTGCATCAGATGCATTCTCTCTCAGGTTGAGTTATCTGGACTATTTTCATTTTTCGGTGTTTTTCCGTAGCCTGACATATAAATGTTGGATAACTATAAATAAACTTTGATTGCACATTGTCCATATTTTTGAACTTTTTACCTTCTTTTCACTTAATTAATTTCCTTTAGCAGCAGAAACAGGGTTAATCATTCATTTTACCCAGGAAGCTTAATTGATATGAAACTTCATGAAGAGTTGCTCAATAACTAACGAAATGCATCCGAAATATATTAAATTAAGTGTAAGTTTATTTGTATTTTTACACAAATTATCATTAGGACCGTCATGAATACTTCGTACTTGTTCCTGTTTTCACACGTTTAATACAATCATATATTCTTCTTCTTTAATTGTACTCTTATACCACTACGTGGTGTCCGGGTATTCTTATTCCTCTTAACCGTTATGTGGTTTGAGGAACGGAATCTCCGGATCAGTGATAGAGAGAACCCAGGAGTGATCAGCCCGGTGCCTGGTGTGAGTGAGGTCAGGGGATGACAGAATGAGGGCGAGATGAAACTATAGGAAAGATGATGGAGCAAACGATAGAATGTCGGTGGGGAAAACCGGAGGACCTGGAGGAAACTCGCCCCAGCGAAGTGCTGTCCAACAGAAATCCCAATTTGCGGTCGCCTGGAATCAAACTATGGACGCTCTGGTGAGAGCCAAGCAGTCTAACCACTTGACCTCGGCGCGGCCTCCATGTAGTTTTCTATAGTCGTATTATACTCATATTTCCTTTGCTCTATTTAAATATTTCTGTTTTATTTTAGGTCACCACCGTGATATTGTGAATTTGAATAAACGGTAAGCTGTATAAATCTACTTTTGACATATAAGTGCGAATTGTAAACCTTGTAAATGTGCGACAAGGAGTATGATGCAGCTGATTCTACTAAATACAACTACCTATATTTTTAGTATTTGCAATACAATAATAAAATAAGCTGTATACTTATTTTCAAACATTTTTATATTATTTATTATTATTTTATAATACTTTATTTTATAAATAATCCAGCAATAGTTTACGCCTTTTCCAGTTATAAAACATAGCAATAATTAAATTGTAAATAAATCATGGACTATATAATCGCTTATCCACAAATATATATATATATATTCTTAACTGGAATAAAATTTTCTGCTAAATAATAATATTTAGAGTGAAATATTATAGAGTGAAAGAAGGTGAGTGGCTTTAGCAAAAGGTTTAATCTAGAAACATTAGGTTATTGCTGTTCTCACATCAAACCCTTATTCAATCCTGAAAATTATGTTGCTTACATTACTTGCTACAATTGCTTTGTACATATATATATATATATATATATATATATTCATTATTGTATTTCTTTTGTCTTAAATTACTGAATTTGAATAGTCTGTGCATCTATAGCACATAATATACTTCGTATATAGATCACCTTTATTTGCGTATTTATGATTCTGTGGTCTGAAGTATAATTCTTCTATTCAAGCGAATTTCTTTTCACATTATTCGTCTAATGTTATGTTTACTAATATTATATTCAATTTCTTGTTTAACTGAGACAACACTACACCTAATCAAAATGCAAGTTAGAACTTGTAACTTAGTGAAAAACATCCAAAGCTATATACAGTTTTACCTCTGAAGTGTTCGCCGTGAGTGAAGGAAAAGTCTATTTCAGTTAAACTTCTTGCTGTTAGTGTCGCTGTATGCTGTGCAGACTTACTTGTACGTCAGATGGATGTGAGTGATGTATGATGCACTGTCGACATTAATATTAAATGTGCGGGCCAGTTTCTCAAACGGATATCCTCCTGCCGCGGATAAACTCATCAACACTGGCAGGATTCAAATAATTCAAGAGGGCCGGAGTCTGAGCCAGTGCGGTATATTTGCAAATGTGCCGGGTATAGTGGGATGTTTCCCGCCAATTCATGTTCGAGCCTCAGCTATGATATTCACCCGTAGTTCTAGCCGCTGTTTCAAAGGAACGGATGCGTTTGGAGATAAATGAGCGAATAAAACAAATGAAGCAGAATGCCATTGCTTTGTAAATATTGGATTTGTGGGTTTACAAGCCGTGAGAATGCATTCGTGTAATACATAAGTTAAATGGTATGAAAAATAGATTTAATATAATGGATATATATATATATATATATATATATATATATATATATATATATATAATTTATTATTCTTATGCGCTATACTAATTCTTTACTTAAATTGTTCTTAAGCGGAGATAACTAAGGGAACGATACCAAAATTACTCCTATTAGCGGAAATAATAAATGTAAGTACTATTAGAAACAGATTAATAAATAACTGCGTTAAGTAATATCTATGTGTCAAAATATGTGTTTAATGGAAGAATTAGGGGTTAGATTTTCTCATAAAAAACAAACAACCGGCAGTAGCCAACTTCTATTTTAACAAATGCAGTTGGTAATAGCAATTAAAGCTATAGTTAATTCATTCTATAAGAAACCCGTTAGCCAAGGTTCTAGTAATGGTCATACGTTAGACTTACATTACTAAGGCACTTAGGAAATATATGAATCTTGAAATGGGCATTAACTTCTTAGAATTTAGCAAGTCACGGACAGGAAAATTGTATTTTATAGTGTTGAAATTTTGAGGAACGTCGACAGAGAACTATACCTCGTATAGCTATAAATGGGCATAAATTTTTCATTTGTATGTCCTATCATTCGCAATTTACCTCCTCAAATTCTGATCGATTGTTAGCAGTCCGTGGCCCTTAAAGACCGCATCTGGGTAATGCATGGTGGCCGTTTCAGGACTATTCTCAGGACAATTTACGCTACGCATTGTTATTCGATAAACAGATGCGTTAAACCATTAAGAACTGATATATCATACCTTAAAATAATTATTACTTAAACATTAATTGTCCTATTGGAGCATAAACAGTTGATGCAATATACTCAGATGTTTGGTAGCTCACTCCAAATACATAATTTTAACCTCCATTAAATCTATCACTTGTACCTAAGCTTTGCCTTATAAAATATTCAGTTTCACTACTGTAGTATCTGGTAGCAATTTCATCCAAAGTCCACATATTTAAAATAGCATCAAAGAAGTTGCACACAAACGAAATATAATCATCAGCACTTTATGGTGGTCCGGTGTGTACATACACTCTGATCACAGTTTTCTATGACATAATTATTTACAAATTTTTCAATTAAGGACCACATTTGAAAGTAAAAACATCAGATTTTTTATTCCAATAATAGTTCGTTTACATTTACACAAACTTCTCTACTTTACAGATTCTAGTAATAATGTTTCTAAATACAACAGCACGAGTCATACAAAACCAAGTTGCGTTCATGTAATGTTCATTGATAAGATGGTTTGATAAAATTTAAAAACAGTAAAATGAACGCAAAATATTTCATTAAAGAAATATTTTGACAATTTTTTAATCTCAGTGTTCTGGATATTCAATATAAAAACAACTAGTGAAGAATAAATATAAATAATGAGAAAATCTTCGTTTTGAATATACTATTGTTCCCGGTTATTTTTAATA
>CM060947.1:80830297-80869343 GCA_030765055.1 Mantis religiosa
TTCAAAGCATAGTTCTTGCAGTTCTTGCAGTTCTCTATCATTAGCGGTGTCCAAAAATGCACTATCCTTCATTAATTGTCTCATCTAAGGTCCATAAAATATACCCTCTTCTATCTTAGGTTCTGGCATCGCAGAAAATTCACTGCTGAGGAACCCAAAATAGGAACCGTTCTTGACCAGCGCTTTCACGAATTGTTTCATAATGCCTAATTTATATACAAGGAAGATTGCATTTTCTTTGGATCAACTAGACTGGCACGAATGACGTTTTTTTCTGTTGTCGTTAAAAGTTTTCTAATATGGCATTTTCTTATAGTCCAGTTTTTAACCCCGTTCCTACGGTCCCAATCGCATAAAACGCATGGTTATTTTGCATATTCTTCTTGCTGCCCTAGTATGATACTGGATAACTTTATGTCACCAAACAATAGCCATTGATGTTCCATGTAATTATTATACTTCTTAATTTTCCCTAGTTTTACCACTACCGTGCTGTTACGGAATTCTTGTCCCTCTATTCCTTTCAAGGTCGTGCCTGAGCTTTGGATCCGATAGAAACCAGGAAGATGATCAGCCCAATTCCTGTTGTGTATGTGCTGGAAATTGATGGTATATGAGGGTGAGATAAATGATGGGAAAGACGATGATAGAGAAATTGGTGGAATGCTGACGAGGGAAACCGGAGGACCCGGCGAATACCCGTCCCAGCGCCATGTTTTCCACAACAAATCTCACTTTGCTGTTGTCTGGGATCGAACCCGGGCCGCCTAGGTGAGAGCCAATGGTCTAACCACTGAGCCACGGCGCGGCCGTTGCCTGGGATAGAACTCGAGCCACCTTGGTGAGAGCCAAGCGGTGTAACTACCCAGCCATGGCTTTGTTACTTGTAAAATGAAATGTAATGTGTAGTGTTTAACGCCCGCTTTTACTACATACGGCACCGCAGGCGGACACTGATGATACATGAGATGAAGATGGAGCACCGGTGGAATGAGATGGCGGGGGAAACCGGAGGTTCCGGAGAAAACCCGCCCCAGTGCCGTGTTGTCCACCACAAATCTCACTTTGGGTCACCTGGGATCGAACCCTTGCCGCCTTGGTGAGAGCCAAGCGGTCTAACCACTGAGCCACGGTGCGGCCTTTTGTTCCTTGTAGTTAATCCTTTCTAAAACGGTATGAAAATTTTTTCATATGATTCTTATAGGAACACAGAATATGCAACTGCTATGAAGGAAGTTCACTTCTGTTGTGCAACAAAACGCCTTTTAAACTTGTTTTCCAAATAATAACTGCCAATCGTTTTTATGAAATGTTGGTCTTCCCAGCTGTTGAATTGAACCTGGTACATCACAACAGTAAACAAGTTGGTCTGCATCTTAAAGAACTTGATAAATTCTTCGTCTATATTCCTATACCAGGAGAATGTGGTGTTCTGGAGACAGCATATTCATCTCTTTCAATCTTGATCCAAATAATTTGCTCTACTCTTTCCTAAGCCCTAAGTATCCTTCTAAATCGTTCAACTCTCCTTCACCAAAATGCTGTGACTTGTCTTCAGAAGTGAATTGCAGCCTTGTGGGTTCGTGAAATTAAAATTCCAACTGCGCAAACTCAAAATGTGCTTTATTTCCACCGAATTACAGTTGAAACACTTGCCGATCACATAGAATTACATAGCGCACACAATTACAATTCACCAGTTCGTCTGTCACAGGTCCATTGCACCCTCACAGTTACGTACAACTCCTCTAATACACGTAAACCGTCTTCCAGTCCGTCCACTCACACGGCGCTCCTCACAACTGCTCGCCAAGAACTGAATGACTCGCCAACTGCAGCCCCTTTTTATACGAATATCGCTGTTTTTCGAAGTTTCGGGTTCCAGTGAATCATCGCGAAGGTTCCATACGGCAGGGGGAGGGGAAAGAGACGGCCAGTGACGTTTTTCCAACCATCCCTTCGTTAGCGCTATAAGACAAATGGGTAGGCGTGGGCGAATGCTTACCGTCTGCTGCTACCCTGCTGCTGCTAGCTGGCCGTGTCTTCCGATAATTAGGTGACAGTATGCCGATAAATCCTCATTTTTTGGAGTGTTCTGTTGCCCCAGATACTGAAATAAAACAAATTTATATTCGCAGTTGTATATGCATAAAATATATTGAATTTCTGAAAAACTAGTACGTGTTATGTGAAAGCTATTATCATTTTCGAAATCAGAACGTTTGCGTCCATATAAGTAGCATATGTTAATCAAAAACTCTTTGCGAATTATAAACATCACATCCATAAAGCAAATTTTAATGCTAATTTTATAGGTTCTTATAAAAAACGTTTGTTTATACGTATACATATTAACAAGTATATGTAAAGCCTTAAAGCACTATGTATACTGAGAAATTCAGGTAGGACAGATAATGACAAACTAACAATGAATAAGGAAAGTTAAAGAAATGATCATAAATGCCACGTCCAGGGTGCGAACTACTTATCTCCAAATATTTGGATTTCTTAATTCGTTTCAACATTTGACTTGGTACCTAAACACGAAATGTGTCAAAGATCACTGAAATTGAAAAATATAAATAAGCTATTGCTCACGTCCTCCAGATCATTACTATGGGGAACTTAAGAAAAATTAAAGTTCCAAGCAATTTCTGCAATAAGATTTAAAATGGACTTATTATGGCGTTAAAGGAATATACCAATTATATCGACAAGGGACCAAACGAGAAAAGCTCCTACATAAATAGAAAGGGAAAACTTCAAACAAATAAGAATATACGATGGTAAATACCTTTTAAGTTAATGGAGATATTAAAGTGTTTACGGAAACTGAAATGTTGTCTCCAATTAAAAAAATGTTTATTGACATTAATGTCACTGTCATTTTTTTCGTAATACATGCTAAAGCATAAACACAGCCACGAGCAAAATATTGGTTTTGCAGCTGCTACATTTCGTACTGAAACGTAAACAACGTTTCACTTTTTACATACAAACAATATATTCCCCTATCTCTACTATAATTCTACTTCTGTGGTTAAATCAGCCATTCCGCGGTATTCGGAAGCATAAATTGATATGTATTGATCTGAGAAAGTAAATAAATGCATTTAAAATGTGCATAAATAACCCTTTTACTTGTTTTTAATATATCAGTCACAAAACTTTAGTTGTATGTACTCCTTATGTGCTCGGATGAAAATTAAGCGTCAAAGTGTTTGAAAGTTTCTCAAAGTAATCGTTTCTTCCCACGAAAAATGCTTTAGAGTTTTGAAAGTACTAGTGCATATTTCTATAGGTATGAGTGGTCAAGAACTGGTAGATAAAGCTAATAATCTATCTATATGATACATTGTATTTGTGAACAATTATTGAATTTATTTTCCCCGCCAATTTCGGTACAGCCTTTAAACTTTCGGTTGTATCTAGTTTGATAATTTAACAACAATATCTTGATTTGCAAGAAACTTTGGCCACTAGAATGGAAGATCTCTGAATGTGGTTGGCGAGTATGAATTGCGAAGTAACACAAATGTGCAGTATGACCGTGGAATAGTGGCGATAAAATTCAGCAATGACTCTGTGGTTCTGTAGAATAAAAAGGCTTGTTTTTAAGAAATTTAAAGTTCTCTTTATTTCAGTAGAAAGACGTTTTCTACACCACTTACAGCCTCTAAAAATGACATGTCGTACAAGAAGCGGTCTCTCGTTGCTTCACCACATTTAAACAAACGACGAAATCACTTGCGGTACACTTCAAAGTCCACTAAACAGCTGCACATACACAATGAAAAGTTCTCAGCTAGCCACTTACCACCGACTGACTAACCGTGGTTTAGTCTAGAACTTACTGAATCGCTCAAAAGCTGCCGAAGTTTCACGGCATTTCACGACGCAGTGAGAAATTCCAGACTATCTCCGTTTCTTTCCCTCTCGGCAAGTGTTCAGCGGTAGCGCGCGTGGGGATTGCTGGGGCACTTCTCGGCGTTCGCTTACCCACGGGCCGGAAGCAGCAAAACAATGCCTGGTGACAATATTGGTAAAGAAATATTAAACCGGAAATTAATTGTTCTTTCACACTGGCCGTGTGTAGGCTAAATTGTGGAAACGTAGAGTCAGAATGAAAAATTCAATGCCATAGCCGGGATTTGAACCACGGATCTTCTGGTTTCCGTCCAGCCGCACTACCATTGTGCTACTATGGCCAACGTGCCGATATGACATTAAATTCTCCAACTGACTCGTACTTACATGTAGTAAGTCGCCATTAAGGTAGTTGTCTCATGTGTTTATGAGAACTTCTAAGTGGTTTACCGGGAAAATACGAGTCAGTTGGAGAATTTAATGTCATGTCGGCACGTTGGCCATAGTAGGACAATGGTAGTGCGGCTGGACGGAAACCAGAAGATCCGTGGTTCAAATCCCGGCTATGGCATTGAATTTTTCATTCTGACTCTACGTTTCCATAAATATTAAACCGCCCCAATACGTCTAGGTCTCATCTCTTGCCAGGTTCTAGCATCTACATGTTTTTAAAAGAATTAAAGCTTTTTCGGTGTTGATTCATTACTATGGATTCTCGGGATTGCAGCTAAGTGATGATTATTCTTCCAAGCTTCAGCCATCTTAACTCTGTGGTCTTCTTCAGAGTTGTTTGAACAGCTGTCTGAACAACCCTGGAGAAGAGTACAGAGTTAAGATGGCTGAAGCTTGGAAGAAGTAAACATTACTTGAGTGCAATCCCGAGAAACCATCGTAATTTACGTGCTTTTGTTCCTCCCACTCGTTCCTAAGCCCTATCAGTATTCCTAGCTTAAATATGAGTGATGGACATTTGGCAGAGACGTCCTCATAATGACACGTGACAAGAACCTACGATACTGCTATCCTCCGCAGCAGTGCCAGCTCCATGCTATCGGCCTTTGGAGTGAGAGGTGGAGGATGAGCTCCGCTCTGCTCCTGGCTAAGGTCCAAGCTAGGCGACCAGATTGGTCGCTGAGGTTGAGGAAGAGGCAAATCCACTGGCTTCCCTCTGCCTACTACCTTGGCGTCCTCTCGTGGCCTCACCTACGCCCCTCACGTCCAGGTCAAAGCTGAACAAGGTCATACAGCACTTAAGCAGTTGAACCCCATCTTTAAATCCACAATGCCAACACGCCTTAAACTACGCCTGTACCGGGCAATTATCCCGCCCCTGATTCCGTACGGCTGCGAAGACTGAGGATCAGCGGCTCCGACCACTATCTGCAGACTACAGCGCGTCCAGAACAAGGCGCTGCGAATTATCTACGATACTGGACGTAGATTCCCGTCCCATATCATCCACACCTACTCCGGAATCCCATATGTTGTATACGTGGTGCGGGAGAGAACCCGTACCATCTACATTAAGCTAGGCTCCCACCCCAATAACCTGGTGAATAACCTAGGCCGGTATGACCATAGGGTTCCTCGCCGGAGACCAAGTTACCGGCTGCCCAAAGACGCTTTGGGCAACTAAACTGAGCAGGGCCACTTTCACTTGACTTTGTACCCCAAAGTCCAGAAATGGGCTTGGTAATACCCTTACCTTAATATTAGTTCCTTTCCCTCTAGTCGTTCAAGCGGGCTATGCTCAGATGCCTCTCCTGCAGGCGGAAGAGCGCAGCCAGCACTGGGCGCACAACCCCCCGGGATACTTTGCGTTTCACACATGACTAGATATACCGCCGTCCAAGACAACCGCCAGCGACACAAAACAATTCTTTTATAATGCCCAGATAAAGCCGCACTAAGCGGCTAGGTGCTGGGCGACTCGCATCTCCTGCTGGTCTGCTGGTTGACAGGGAAGTAACTTTACTACAAAGTGGCTTACAAGACTTCTCTTAATCATGAAACAATCGTAATTCTTAACACGTTACTGCTATCTGCAGCTCTCATCTAAATCGACTTCCGTGGAGGTTTCTTCACTTAGTGCTTCTTCAATTCTGCCTTCCAGGACACAGTTATGTCTCATCTTGATCCATGGTTGTTCACCCACTTTGTCCCGAAGCGTCCTGATTGTTTTCCTCATTGCCGTGAACACGTGACTCCAATTCCTTCATTCTTATAGATCTACGTAGAGGTTGTCGTACTTCCAATGGCCGTGGACTATTTGTTCTTATTCTTCCCAATCTTCTTGCATCAGCGTATTCCAGTCTGCCCCACTCTGAGACTTCATCTGTTTGTAGAATTTCGACATCTTTCGTTCTTAGTATGCACCATACGTTTTTCCTGCTAATTCAGCCCTACCCTCTCTTAAGGCATCGTGATACTTTAGGCATTCGAATACGGCATGTTCCGGTGTGTCTCCCTCTTCGCAGATTTCGCAATTATCATTTTCATATCTGTTTATCTTCTTTAAGTACACTCCATAGGGCCCATGCCCAGTAATATAGTGGATAAATCCTTTGCTAGGTTTCACCTTGGTCAGACGCAGTCTTTCTCTAATATTTGGAAATAGTTCATAAACCCGGCGTCCCGCTTCTGTAGGGTCCCACTCCACTTGCCATAATCTAATTAACTCATTTCTTACGTCTCTTATGCATGTTAGACGCCTTCCTACTATATTGTCTACCTTTTCTAGGTTTTTGCATTTCAACTAGTAGCACGCACCTCTATATCTCACTAACAGGCACATTGGCCAAACTGCTAGGACTACTAGTAAAGCCAAAGTTGGAGTTTGTACCAAATACAGAGAAGTAATAGAAGACCAACACATTCGGGGGCCAATATGGAAGATATGCCCAAAGTACACTTTCAGTTACCCATGTGAAATTTTTGTATGGTCAGTTCCTTTCAGTGATCATCTAGACCTCCTTCATTCATAAGCTAAAGCTTGAGTGTTTTTGTTTCGGAATTGAAATCAAGTGGGCTGGTGTGAAAAACGGATGACTGTAAGTTTTATCAATATAAATTAAATGAAAACACTATTATTTTGAAACGTGCTATTGAGAACTGGGAGTAATAAATATGCGCAGCAGTACTCAGTAACTTGTACAGAATTGACAGCTGATAATAGTCCAATAGTTGTTCATAGGTTTATGGCTAAGGTAGCTTCCAGCAACCAACTTTAACGTATTGTTAAATTTCGTCTGCCACTGCAGCCGTTCAAGTTAATAATTACCAAGATTAACTTTTCTGTGGCGCCATAACAGTCCCTTGAGTTACTATATGCATCAGAGGTGAATATCTCTTCCTTATGGGAATACAGTAATAGCTAGTACCTGGTAACACTTTGCAGCTAACCAAACAACCCCGCCCATGCGCGTGATTCTGGCAAATGATAAATAAGTTACTTAATTAAAACGTAAACAATTTGCATACAGCTAGAGCATAATTATTATATAGTCGTTCGGGTTTATTTTGTGTTTCAAATGATGTATGTTCGAATTTGAATGCTACGATGTACGTCTTCAATACGTATTTGCTCGAAATGTATTTTCAATATATAATATTCACTGGGAACTCGCCTTTATTTGTAACTGGCACGAGTAACGAATCAAATACGTTACCATAAACTAAGTAAAGTCAGAATTCAGTCACGCTCTTTTCAAGGAGGATGATGCAGGATGACCTGGTGGGGGCGGTGGCGGCGGCGGCGGCGGCTGCGGCTGCGGCAGCGGTGACAATAGTAATAAAATTCGTGCACTATTTTCAGAATATTGAGCATAACAATGAAAAAATGAATCAGTAGATAAATGCAGAGCATGACTGGAAAATTAGTTGGTCGTTCTCTCACTTCACATGTTAGGCAAACATAATGACCAGGACTTGGTGTTTAATAATGTAAAAATATTAGGGAAATATGCCAGGAAATGCCAGGAATTTATATACAAATGTTACTGTACAGAATTACTGAACACCTGGGTATAGCTGCTACAGAAGTATAAAACGTATGCATATAATGAGATTAGATTTATATGTATTAAGAATATACTCAAAACATGGATATTCTTCTTTGACATTTCAGTGGTCTGATGTTGCAAAGAGAAAATCTGACTTAGAGATATCTAAAACTGAAAATTTTAAACACTGAACTAATAATGCTAGATTTTTAAGATTTATACCACAAGTGTAGCTTAGAGCAAATATGATAAAGCCAAAATTTTGTTAATTTCAATTTGATACTTTGGAAAATATTTATTTTTGGTACGTCACTTAAAAAGTCCCTTGCGACAAAATAGCTTAAATTTTGGTCTAATGTTTTTACAACCGGTTCCCAAAACATCCATATCCTGTATTTGCCATAGATTTCTCTGTGTCTCAATAACTTTAGGCTCCAGAAATTTTTAATGCTATAAATATGGCTTTTTGCGCAAAATTTGACATTTCTGTGCTTTTAAGTAAAGAAAGTATGCTTAAAATGCATCTCACAATAAAATACAGGGCAATTTCTGTTTACTGTGTCTCTGTGAAAGTGTGTAGCAAATTTCATTAGTCTAACATGAAAACTGCGATGCAATAAGCATTTTAAATGATGAAAAATGCTGATATTTTCAATAGCAAGAAAACAAGGATAAAGAATTAGAATTTATAAGTAACACTAGCCTTCACGTAACTTGCAAACTAGATTAGAGCATTTCAAAATGGCTTGTGGATGCTGTCTAAGCTTTCGTTGAATTCAGAAAAGCTTACACTATTTTATACAGTAAAAAGAGGAAAAGTTTTTTTTTTTTTTTTCAGAATGTTCATTAAATATCAGTCATACATATCCTTAGGAAATGAAAAGCCATAGCCGGGGTTTGCAATTGCATTTTCTGATCTGTTTTGGACTGCTTTAACCATTGGGCTAGCATTGCTATATGCCAGTGCTGACTCGCGGGCTTCTTTGTGAATTGAAGGAAATCTCAGTTTCATGTGAGATGGCACCCCTCATTTACAATATTGTGACTTTGTGGGTTCGTGAAATGAAAAGTCCAATTTCACCACTCAAAAATGTTCTTTATTTCCACCGACTTACAGTCTAACACTTGCCAATTACACAGTATTACGTGCTGCACACAATTACAATTCACCAGTTCGTCCGTTTCAATTTCACTTGTACACGCGACTACGTAAACTCCGATGCACGTACACAGTCTCGTTCGTTAACACGGCGCTCCTTTCCACGCACGTCACTAACACTGCCTTCTTACACCAAGAACTGTCCTCACTCACACTAACTGACTAACTGACTGACTGACTGACTGCAGCCCTTTTATAGGCATCTCGCCGTCTTCTCGACGTTTCCAGATGATGAACGATTCCCGAACCAGGTGGACAGAAACAGACGGCACACTGATGTTTTTCCTCCGACCACCGCCTGTCACCACTATAAGACAAACGAGGAGGAGGTGTGGCTAACACGAACCTCCCCTGTCTTCCGCTCCCAGCTGCTTCCACAGGGTGTTCCAGCGCTCGCGTTACACTGCTCCCTCCTCAAAGCTGTTCGTCCCGAACAGCCCCATCATAGCGTGCGAGGCGGTCCAGGTGTACCACCAGCATCTGCCCGAGTCTGAGCCAGAAGTAGCGCTGCCGTAGTTTGTGAATCATACGGTTCGCTCCCAGGTGTCCTCCTGAAGTACCGGCGTGCACTTCCTCCAAGACTTCCGGGACCTTGCTCCGGGGAAGTACCAACTGTTCTCTCTGCGCCTTCCCATCGGGTGACTCCCATACCCGGAACAGCACGCCCTCTCTGGTCTTCAACGAGTCCCATTGGGCCCAGTACGACTTGCAGGTGGCGCTCCTCGGTGCGATGTCCTCCCAGGTTGGTCTCGTCCCTGCGTCCACTTCCCTCAAGAGTGGCCCCAAGTCTGCGTCCGCCAGATACTCCCTCCTCAGGCCTGCGCTATCCCAGCCTTCAGCAGGCACTGCCACAACTACTCGGACTGCTGCGGCACGCTCCTTCTCTTCCACTCTTGTGCGCTCATGGCCGTCCTGGATCTGCGATAGGACACCTCCAATGTAATGGTCGCTAGCGTCGGTGTCCACAATGAAGGCGCCACCCGGTTGTGGGAAACCCAAAATTGGAGCACTGCACAGGGTCTCCTTCGGGTGCTGGATCGCGTCTTCGGCGTCCCCCGTCCACATATAAGGCCGGTTTTCCTCCGTCAGGCGGGTGAGGGGTTTTGCGATGTTGTCGGCCTTTTCCTCTAAATCATTAAGGCGGTCGTCTACTTGACCCTTCCGCTTGTCCAGATTCGTGACGTCATCCCTCACGCCGGCCAACCGTTCCTCAAACTTGGCGGCGAGGACCTCGTTCGCCTCCTTCATTTCTTCCGTCTTCTCCGTGAGGTTATCGTTAGCCGTCTTCATTTCTTCCAGCTTTGCGGCCAGGTTGTTATTTGCCGCTTCTATTTCCGTTGTTAATTCGGCCTTCATTTCTTCCATCTTCCTGGCGATGTTGTCGTTGGCCGTCTTCATTTGTTTCAGTTCCGCGGCCAGGTTGTCATTCATAGTCTCCAGCTTCGCGGCCAGGCTGTTATTTGCCGCTTCCGTCTTCTCTGTTAATTCGGCCATCATTTCCATCATCTTCTCCAAAAAATTTTCCAATGCCGCGTCCATGGTTGTAATGTTCGGTGATGTTATCTTCCCGCTTCCTGACACCAGTGTGACTTTGTGGGTTCGTGAAATGAAAAGTCCAATTTCACCACTCAAAAATGTTCTTTATTTCCACCGACTTACAGTCTAACACTTGCCAATTACACAGTATTACGTGCTGCACACAATTACAATTCACCAGTTCGTCCGTTACAATTTCACTTGTACTCGCGACTACGTAAACTCCGATGCACGTACACAGTCTCGTTCGTTAACACGGCGCTCCTTTCCACGCACGTCACTGACTAACACTGCCTTCTTACACCAAGAACTGTCCTCACTCACACTAACTGACTAACTGACTGACTGACTGACTGCAGCCCTTTTATAGGCATCTCGCCGTCTTCTCGACGTTTCCAGATGATGAACGATTCCCGTAATTTCGAGAACCAGGTGGACAGAAACAGACGGCACACTGATGTTTTTCCTCCGACCACCGCCTGTCACCACTATAAGACAAACGAGGAGGAGGTGTGCCTAACACGAACCTCCCCTGTCTTCCGCTCCCAGCTGCTTCCACAGGGTGTTCCAGCGCTCGCGTTACAATATTAAGGACTTTAAGTCTCGAGCTTTATACTTGAACCGCTATCGTGTCCATCAATGGAAATTAATGGAATCTAGAAACACACTTTAAAACCCATTTATCCCTATCATTTTTTGAAGACTGAAGCGAAAATTATTTTTGAAGCGGAGACAGAAGAACGTGGCGCTAACTCTACTGTGTTTCTAGATTATACAAGATTAATTGCAAACAAAGCACTTCAGAACCACTTACGTGGCACATAGTTACGCGCTATAATAATTGCCTGCAGGCACTTAATAAGCGAAAGTTGGATAACTCCTATCTTGAAACATGAATCCGTAGCTTCAATTATTCTTCCTAATAATTCTCAGTTCCTCATCCACTAACAAATTTTCCCAGACTTACCATTAAATGGGAATGTTGAATTTTTTTCCGAGAATGTAATTAAGAGTGCACAACTTGCTTCTATATTTCAATTGAAGAATAGGCTTCTTAAAGTTTTTCTGATATAAATGAAATTATTTACAGAATATAAGTGGGTAATAAAATCACTATAAGATGATTCAAAAGGCCAACAAGTGACAAAGTAAAGATAAGATCGAAAGAGCTACCAAAATTGAAAATAGCATCAAATTACTTAAATTATTTAAAATAATATATATCTTATAATCGTAACCTATGATAAGTATTTGGGCACATGTTAGCAATGAAATATTATAGAATTTACAATTTCCATTAATTTTCATATAAGCTCTGGACTAAAAGTACAGCTGAGAGCACAGCTGCTCACTATGTGCAACCTTGAAATTTGTTCTCAATGCTAGCCAAGATATAAAAAAATAAATAAAGATAACTCAATTCAAGATAATATAGTTACTATATGCGAAAGTTATCTTGAGCGCTTGTCATACGGTGTGGTGCGGGCAGGAGGAAAGAAATGAGAGCTAACGCATTTTTGTTTCTGCAGTGCATTCAACCTAGAAAATAAAAACAATTCAGCAAAATAGTGTGTAAGTTAAGCAAGGATGCGCCCCTCAAGTGTAAGAGCTGTGGACAAACAGTAAATTAAACTCGTTCCGATAAGCTATATGTTTATATACTTACTATTTATATAACAGATAAAATTAAAAGTAAGGTTTATGGCATGGAAAGATATGGAGAGATAGTCAGACTGAAAAGTTCAGTCTCATAGCCGGGGTTTGAACCATGGATCTTCTGGTTTCCGTCCAGCCGCTCTAACCCTTGAGCTACTATGGCCAACGTGCCGACATGACAGTAAATTCTCCAACTGACTCGTGTTTTACCCGGTAAACCACTTAGGAGTTCTCATAAACACATGAGACAACTACCTTAATGGTGACTTACAACATGTAAGTATTTTAAGACCCCGGCTTTATTGTAAACCAACTATTACGCCAATTGATGGAAATTAATTGTTCTTTCACACTAGCCGTGTGTAGGCTAAAGTATGAAGAGCTTTTGAAGTTATAAATACTCATTCGCATTTTGATGCTTCGAGTCCGGTGCATCACTTTCATCGCTAGTATCCTTTGATGTGTTGATGATAATTTCATGAATTGCATTTTCTATTACACCATCATTTCTCCAATATTTCACTTCCAGCTCTTGGACCTTCTTGCAATGCGTCATAGTTACGGAAAATAATGCTTCTGTACCGCAGATTGGTGCCGACATATCACCAGTAACGTTGCATCCTCAGAAAACGTTATTTAGTTTTGCCCACGGCAGCTCATTTGCATTCATATCACAGTTATACGGAGGTACACGAATAATAATGCGTCTCCTTTCGAGAGCCATAACATCCAAAACATACATTTGTTGTAAACTGGTTAGCTAATTAACCTGGAAATTGCTTAAAATGAAATATGGCACACATGTGAAAGCTTAGCGTATTAGCCACGAGATGTCAGCGTGTATAGCGCATTACAGGTTTCAAAATTTGTCATCTGTGTTTAGGCAAAATATACTGAATGAGGACTTGGAAGCCAAGCGCTCAACTTATCGCGCTCATATAGTACTGGAAACTGCAGACAAATGACAGGGAGTACACGTACAACACACAATGTATTTCGTAACAGTTTCAGTTAAGCAGAATATCTCAAAAATGTATAATGAAACTTACTTATTTTTAATTAATATTATTAGAGCCATTTTGAAAAAATAAAAAAACAACAATAATCTTCAATGTAAACAGTAGACTGAAGTAGGATAATTTTAAAGAAAATTGCACACACACAAACGCACAAGCACAATTTTCTAAGAATATATATATTGGATTCAGGGCGCTTCAAAAAGTGTATTTCGTTTAAATCTTGGTATAGTGTTCCCGTCTACTACACACAAGAAGTAGGGAAAAACGTTATTCTCTATGAATATTGTGGGCTGTCTGGCTGTTGTATTTCTAGTCCTTGCATTATTATTCTGCTGTAAGCACAAAATCTAATTTTGACTGTAATGTGATTAATTCCTTGTGGATGTGATATACACTAACTGCTGTCTTGCAGTTACCTTGAAAGGTTGTAAGTACTCTTTATTAAGTAGGGGAATTATTTAGTCGGTTAAAGGTTAAATTTGACGTCTAAATTCACCATCTTTCAACGAGGCGTCACAAATATTTTGAATAAACCTCCATACCTTAACTAGCATTTACAAGGAAATTTTTCGGTAATGCTGATTTTTCCTCAAAAACCACTCTAACAATTTAATTGAAGTGCTACATGTATGAAATTAATACACTGAATTCGTTTTTAGTGTGAGTGGCTTTTGCAGAACTGTAATTCGTAAGTCATGCTCCAAATTTCAATATTTACAAATGTAGTTCTCGTTAAAACATACAATTTAAGTCATGATTTTCTTTAAGTTAACTATTCCCACAATATTCATTGTCATTGATATAAATTGTTGTATTACATGTCCTGGCCATACAAGTTAATAAGAAATATCAAAGACATCGGAAAGCGACGACCTCTTAAAATATTTGCACACCGCTTGAGCCTGCTTCCATTCCCTTATTCATATTGTACATATGAAACTATATGTAATAAACCGTTTATCAGCATTACATTAGGTAACTCGAAGTCGTCCAGTAAAGGAATTTCTGAGCAGCTTTTCTGTAAACCCGTGTGTTTTATGGACAGTGTTCCATTCTTATGTTGGTTTAACGTTATCGTCGTAAATTTTTGTAAAAGTTCATACTCAATTTTACATTCAGGAGGTAATTAGCCCTTATTATTTCTATTAAAATAAATAATACTAGAAGATTTATTTTTTGTTTTAAACAAACAATATATAAATAAATGATATTAGGGGCAAGAGATGGGAAGAGCTCGGTTGCATTTTGAAGCTAATGGAGTTTCCTTTTCTCCTACAAAAGATGGAGATGCGGCTTTTCCATTAGGTAAAACTGGCTGAACAAAGTATGCCTCACGTGCTCATAAATATTTCGGTTTAGGAAACCAACCTCAAAATATAGCTAAGGCTGTTTAGCGCTGTAAAAAGCAATGTATATGTAAGGTTAACGGCAGAGATGGGTTTGAAGAGTGATATTCTTGAGGAGAAAAAGCATTACCGCAGTGTACGCTAACTTCCATTTTGAAAGTACATTTATTGGAGAATTCCTCATTTCCATGCTATTTTAATGGAGATCGCGCTACTGTGACATATGACGAATACTCTCAGTTTTGTCACTAGATTCATTGGTCTAATTCTAAATCACAGCCACTTTCACAGTTTCAAATGCTCAAAGCGAAAAAGGTTTCTTTCTGTAGCGCCGTTTTCTCTCTTTTTCTTCCGTGCTCTCTTTTGCAACATAAACTCGCACTGCCTGTCGCTTCTAGACTCTCACTAAACCTACCGTTTGCCAACTAACACGGTCAATCTCCTACTAGTCAGCTGGTTCACAACTCCGATACTCACTGGAAATAAAACACTACAGAAATAAATGACTCTTATATGTGGAAACGATGGACTATGATAGACTTCCCAAAATAACACTAAGAGAAGAGATGTGGGCAGACCACAGAGGAAATGGAAGGACTTACTGAGAAAAACGAAACAGACAATGTGTCTAATTCCATGAAGTGAAAATGCTAATGGTGATGACGTTTTATCCATTAATTAACAGAAGAAGGTAATGTGAGTGTAATAAGTCAGTTGATGGACATTGGTCATTTTTTCACACTAGTCGTATACAGGCTAAGATATTGCATTGATAGAGTCGACATGAAAAATTCAATGCCACGGCCGGAATTTGAACCACGTATCTACTGGTTTCCGAACTATCGTTCTTACCAATTGAGCTACCATTTGCCGTCATGACATAAAACTCTCCAATTCACTCATATTTCTCTGGTAAACCACTAGGGGCTCTCGCATCCGAAGTATACAGTTTATGGTGACTTACAATTTTAAGTACCTGAATCCCAGGTTTCATTACTAAACTCTTATTATTTAAGTAATTTGATGGAAATTATTCATTTCTTAACAGTAGCCGTATACAGGCTAAGGTATTGCATTGATAGAGTCGACATGAAAAGTTCAATGCCACGGCCGGGATTTGAACCACGTATCTACTGGTTTCCGACCTATCGTTCTTACCAATTGAGCTATCATTTGCCGTCATGACATAAAACTCTCCAATTCACTCATATTTCTCTGGTAAACCACTAGGGGCTCTCGCATACGAGGTATACAGTTTATGGTGACTTACTATTTTAAGTACCTGAATCCCAGGTTTCATCACTAAACTCTTATTATTTAAGTTAATTGATGGAAATTATTCATTTCTTAACAGTAGCCGTATACAGGCTAAGGTATTGCATTGGTAGAGTCAACATGAAAAGTTCAATGCCACGGCCGGGATTTGAACTGCAGATCTACCAGTTTCCACCCAGATTAATAAGTCACTTTTTAAAATAATTATACTTCTTATAGTTATCGCCATACTGATTTAATTGACTTTTAAAGAGTAGTTTAAAGTTATAATTGTCTTTATCATTTCTAATTAATCTAATAATGTTCATTTAATATGTTAACAAATATTTTACTTGGCGATTGATTAAAAATGATGCGGAAGGATATGTAACAATGATTTCAAATGCAACAGAATATGAAACTTTATTTATCTGCTCTAATTGTTTAGTACTTATCCTCTTGACAAGCGTTTCGTAACCAAACATGGAGTAATGGGGAAATTCGAATATTTCACCCAATGATACGAGACTTGTTAAACATCCTGTACACTGAGTGTAAAGAAATGGAGCTGGCGGACCGACGTTAAACTGTTGCACAGCATACTCGGCTAGAGAAGCAAACAATGGCAAGCACTTAACACGGCGCTAACGGGGCATCCACTCCAAGATGTTGCCCTCAGGCTATTTGGTTCCCAAGATATACCTCCGTAAGCGGATGACAAACACAACGAGAGTAAAACAAAGCTTTAGACCATTAGGCTATCAGGGCTGTGTTCATGCATTCTTACTAATGCAACTTAAATATAGTTTAAAAACACAAATGAAATAATTTAGGAAGCTGTAATGTTCATATTCGATGCGTTACATTTACGCGATTTCCTCTACCCATTCTTAAGCACTTACAAAAATTATGATTTCTCTTACTCTTTTACTGCAATTTAGCGATTAAGCTCATGGCCTGTTCTATCCTCGTTCTATCCTTCACATCTCTTCCTCGGGCGACCAGCATCTCTACTTCACATAAACTGAAATAAATATTTTCAGAAATGATTTTACTACTAATTCCCTTGTGGGTGTGTACAAGGAATTTAGAGGACACAGTAGGCTTGAGCAATAATGAAATATTTTGGGAGTGTTCCCATATGATAGCTTTTAAATTCTGCTCTCTGTACATGACCACAAGAAAATTGTTTGCAGTTGAATAATTATTGGAATTTTCAAGCCAAAACTAAAGAATATTGGAATTTTTGAAGGAAGCATAAAACTTTATTTTGGAATTCGTTAGGTGATTTATTAAGCTTCACATTTTAATCTCAGAAAATGTGTGTTGTTTTTAAGTAATAACATTTTAAAAATGCTATTAGAGCCATTTTTGAGGAAATCGAAGTGTTTACAAAAGTTTTCGTGTCCAGAGCAGTATAGGGTTAAAAATCTTGTGGGCGATTGTCCAATCGAACGTTCTAATTTTGACTACAGATATTAAGTTTTTCTACTACATTACTAAGATGCACGCATGCGCAGATGTACTAGATTTTTTAAAAATATTTTTAAAAACTCAAAGGATCTGAAAACATGAATTTCCGACAAATCTTGACATGGAAAATTTGGATAGAATACAAAAGTACCCTTAACTACTCAGGTATGTGAAAGACAAGGTAAACTTAGACAAAATTTAGCTGAAGTTGCATATTTCGTTAACTTTTTGTTTTCTCGAGTAAATATTTTTATTACACCCCAGGCCTTTTCACTAAAGAAAACTTTAGAAGGAAAGAGATTTTCAAAAAGTTAGTGGATGCGTGTAAGGAACATAAAAAGTACTTCTCCATTAAGGTCTGGATATACAATATTTGCTTATAATACGACGCTTCCTCTGTAATTCATGTTTTCAGTGATGTTGTCCTGCTTAGGAGACAAGCCTTGAGGTAAGTTCATGATCGATAACCCCAGCGGCACCATAACAGGACAAGTAATAAGGAACATAATTAATTCTGAGACAATTGTAGTTTGCTGCTCATATCTAGACACCGAAGTCTTTTTTTGAAATGTTGTATACTTATTATGTATGCAATTAGCAGTCTGAAAAAAACACTGTGAAATTGTGATATCCTTTTTAATTTTAGGGCTTTGTGCCCTGTCCTAAATCGTGGAAACCATTAAATATTTAGATAAACTTTTTCCTTACTTTCCTTTTATTCTACGAGGGCTGTTCAATAAAGAATGATCACAATTTTATTTTTGACAACGTAACTTTACTCATTTTCATAATTTATGTGGTCTTTCTCAAAATAGTCTCCTCTGAATGCGATGCACTTGTCCCAGCGTTTCTGCCAGTCTTCAAAGACATGCTGGAAGCTTTTTTTGAGAGATCCTTTAAAATCGCCTCCGCAGGCTTCACCACTGCTTCTGATAATGCCTCCCACGAAGGCATTTCTTCAAGTTAGGGAATAGAAAAAAGTCGCATGGGGCTAAATCCGGACTATAGGGAGTGAGGGATGCACTTCAAGTTGATTTTTGCAAGATATTGAGCAACAACATTGGCAATATGTGGTAGCGCATTATCGTGGTGCAGCATCCAGCCTGCATCACGGAAATGTGGTCCTTTGCGACTGATATGGACTTGCAATGTTTGCAAAGCATCCCTATGGTATTGTGCAGTTACTGATGTGTGTTCAGGTACAACACGCTGATAAACCATTCCATGAATATCAAAGAATGAGATGGGAGTGGTAGTGAAGGAGGAGATTTCCACACTGAGCTTTGCTGTTTGCTCTCAGAATCAAAGTGATGTGGCCAAGTTTCATAAGTAGTGATTACGTTTGGAAGAAACTCCGGAACTTCCTCTAACATCAACTTTAACTGCATGTGACCTGCATTGCAGCGGTAGGCGATACTGAATATGTCTGAACTTGCCTGGTTCTTATAGGTGGAGCCAGGAGTACCAACAATGAAACTATCTAATGCTGGTTTCAATATCTACAGCAATAGTTATTTTGTATGGGTGAGTTATGTGACAACACTGTGCATTTTATATGAACCTGGCATCCTTATCGTATTTTAAATTGGTCAGAGATGTGCTATCCCGTGTTAGGTCTCTGAAGGGGCAGGAGCTATCTGGCACTTGCTTGCGAAAAGAGCGTATAACGGCGTGGTTTTAGTCTTAAAGAATTAGTGTTATTCAATGCATAGTTTGCAAAGCTACAATTGCTGTTAACATTTCCTAATTGATTTTGACTTTGCTCTATTTTTCTCCGATGTCATCGAGCTGCCTTTTTAAGAACAAGGCGGTTTAATGTTATATTATTATTAAAGGTAGATTGCGTTTTTCTAAACCAAAAATTACGAAGGCACTGTTGAACTAGGATCTTTATGACCTCCTGTACTAACTATTCCTTTTAATGGTCTTTGCTGTGAACAGAAGGAAATTTTTCTACAAATTCCCGACTCCCTTTTCTGCAAGAATTTGTTGTATATTAGAATGCGCACGGCTATTTTGGTCTAAAGAATAAGGACGTTTAACTATTTTAAAAACACCAATAAAATAATACAGTGAAACAAATGATTTAATTTAGTTAATTGATGGAAATTAATCATTTCTCCACACTAGCCATATATAGGCTAAGATATTAGATGGATAGAGTCAACATGAAAAATTCAATGCCATGGCCGGGATTTGAACCACGGATCTCCTGGTTTCCGTCCAGTCGCTCTTAACCTTTGAGCTACCATGGCCAACGTCCGTCCTGACATTAAATTCTCCAGTTGACTCGTATATTTCCCCGGTAGACCACTAGGGGCTCTCGCATCCGAGATACACCGTTTGTGGCGACTTACTATTGTAAGTACTTAAGTCCCAGGCTTCATCATTTAACTCATATTACTTTAGTTAATTGATGGAAATTAATCATTTCTCCACACTAGCCATATATAGGCTAAGATATTAGATGGATAGAGTCAACATGAAAAATTCAATGCCATGGCCGGGATTTGAACCACGGATCTCCTGGTTTCCGTCCAGTCGCTCTTAACCTTTGAGCTACCATGGCCAACGTCCGTCCTGACATTAACGTCAGGACGGACGTTGGCCATGGTAGCTCAAAGGTTAAGAGCGACTGGACGGAAACCAGGAGATCCGTGGTTCAAATCCCGGCCATGGCATTGAATTTTTCATGTTGACTCTATCCATCTAATATCTTAGCCTATATATGGCTAGTGTGGAGAAATGATTAATTTCCATCAATTAACTAAAGTAATATGAGTTAAATGATGAAGCCTGGGACTTAAGTACTTACAATAGTAAGTCGCCACAAACGGTGTATCTCGGATGCGAGAGCCCCTAGTGGTCTACCGGGGAAATATACGAGTCAACTGGAGAATTTAATGTCAGGACGGACGTTGGCCATGGTAGCTCAAAGGTTAAGAGCGACTGGACGGAAACCAGGAGATCCGTGGTTCAAATCCCGGCCATGGCATTGAATTTTTCATGTTGACTCTATCCATCTAATATCTTAGCCTATATATGGCTAGTGTGGAGAAATGATTAATTTCCATCAATTAACTAAAGTAATATGAGTTAAATGATGAAGCCTGGGACTTAAGTACTTACAATAGTAAGTCGCCACAAACGGTGTATCTCGGATGCGAGAGCCCCTAGTGGTCTACCGGGGAAATATACGAGTCAACTGGAGAATTTAATGTCAGGACGGACGTTGGCCATGGTAGCTCAAAGGTTAAGAGCGACTGGACGGAAACCAGGAGATCCGTGGTTCAAATCCCGGCCATGGCATTGAATTTTTCATGTTGACTCTATCCATCTAATATCTTAGCCTATATATGGCTAGTGTGGAGAAATGATTAATTTCCATCAATTAACTAAAGTAATATGAGTTAAATGATGAAGCCTGGGACTTAAGTACTTACAATAGTAAGTCGCCACAAACGGTGTATCTCGGATGCGAGAGCCCCTAGTGGTCTACCGGGGAAATATACGAGTCAACTGGAGAATTTAATGTCAGGACGGACGTTGGCCATGGTAGCTCAAAGGTTAAGAGCGACTGGACGGAAACCAGGAGATCCGTGGTTCAAATCCCGGCCATGGCATTGAATTTTTCATGTTGACTCTATCCATCTAATATCTTAGCCTATATATGGCTAGTGTGGAGAAATGATTAATTTCCATCAATTAACTAAAGTAATATGAGTTAAATGATGAAGCCTGGGACTTAAGTACTTACAATAGTAAGTCGCCACAAACGGTGTATCTCGGATGCGAGAGCCCCTAGTGGTCTACCGGGGAAATATACGAGTCAACTGGAGAATTTAATGTCAGGACGGACGTTGGCCATGGTAGCTCAAAGGTTAAGAGCGACTGGACGGAAACCAGGAGATCCGTGGTTCAAATCCCGGCCATGGCATTGAATTTTTCATGTTGACTCTATCCATCTAATATCTTAGCCTATATATGGCTAGTGTGGAGAAATGATTAATTTCCATCAATTAACTAAAGTAATATGAGTTAAATGATGAAGCCTGGGACTTAAGTACTTACAATAGTAAGTCGCCACAAACGGTGTATCTCGGATGCGAGAGCCCCTAGTGGTCTACCGGGGAAATATACGAGTCAACTGGAGAATTTAATGTCAGGACGGACGTTGGCCATGGTAGCTCAAAGGTTAAGAGCGACTGGACGGAAACCAGGAGATCCGTGGTTCAAATCCCGGCCATGGCATTGAATTTTTCATGTTGACTCTATCCATCTAATATCTTAGCCTATATATGGCTAGTGTGGAGAAATGATTAATTTCCATCAATTAACTAAAGTAATATGAGTTAAATGATGAAGCCTGGGACTTAAGTACTTACAATAGTAAGTCGCCACAAACGGTGTATCTCGGATGCGAGAGCCCCTAGTGGTCTACCGGGGAAATATACGAGTCAACTGGAGAATTTAATGTCAGGACGGACGTTGGCCATGGTAGCTCAAAGGTTAAGAGCGACTGGACGGAAACCAGGAGATCCGTGGTTCAAATCCCGGCCATGGCATTGAATTTTTCATGTTGACTCTATCCATCTAATATCTTAGCCTATATATGGCTAGTGTGGAGAAATGATTAATTTCCATCAATTAACTAAAGTAATATGAGTTAAATGATGAAGCCTGGGACTTAAGTACTTACAATAGTAAGTCGCCACAAACGGTGTATCTCGGATGCGAGAGCCCCTAGTGGTCTACCGGGGAAATATACGAGTCAACTGGAGAATTTAATGTCAGGACGGACGTTGGCCATGGTAGCTCAAAGGTTAAGAGCGACTGGACGGAAACCAGGAGATCCGTGGTTCAAATCCCGGCCATGGCATTGAATTTTTCATGTTGACTCTATCCATCTAATATCTTAGCCTATATATGGCTAGTGTGGAGAAATGATTAATTTCCATCAATTAACTAAAGTAATATGAGTTAAATGATGAAGCCTGGGACTTAAGTACTTACAATAGTAAGTCGCCACAAACGGTGTATCTCGGATGCGAGAGCCCCTAGTGGTCTACCGGGGAAATATACGAGTCAACTGGAGAATTTAATGTCAGGACGGACGTTGGCCATGGTAGCTCAAAGGTTAAGAGCGACTGGACGGAAACCAGGAGATCCGTGGTTCAAATCCCGGCCATGGCATTGAATTTTTCATGTTGACTCTATCCATCTAATATCTTAGCCTATATATGGCTAGTGTGGAGAAATGATTAATTTCCATCAATTAACTAAAGTAATATGAGTTAAATGATGAAGCCTGGGACTTAAGTACTTACAATAGTAAGTCGCCACAAACGGTGTATCTCGGATGCGAGAGCCCCTAGTGGTCTACCGGGGAAATATACGAGTCAACTGGAGAATTTAATGTCAGGACGGACGTTGGCCATGGTAGCTCAAAGGTTAAGAGCGACTGGACGGAAACCAGGAGATCCGTGGTTCAAATCCCGGCCATGGCATTGAATTTTTCATGTTGACTCTATCCATCTAATATCTTAGCCTATATATGGCTAGTGTGGAGAAATGATTAATTTCCATCAATTAACTAAAGTAATATGAGTTAAATGATGAAGCCTGGGACTTAAGTACTTACAATAGTAAGTCGCCACAAACGGTGTATCTCGGATGCGAGAGCCCCTAGTGGTCTACCGGGGAAATATACGAGTCAACTGGAGAATTTAATGTCAGGACGGACGTTGGCCATGGTAGCTCAAAGGTTAAGAGCGACTGGACGGAAACCAGGAGATCCGTGGTTCAAATCCCGGCCATGGCATTGAATTTTTCATGTTGACTCTATCCATCTAATATCTTAGCCTATATATGGCTAGTGTGGAGAAATGATTAATTTCCATCAATTAACTAAAGTAATATGAGTTAAATGATGAAGCCTGGGACTTAAGTACTTACAATAGTAAGTCGCCACAAACGGTGTATCTCGGATGCGAGAGCCCCTAGTGGTCTACCGGGGAAATATACGAGTCAACTGGAGAATTTAATGTCAGGACGGACGTTGGCCATGGTAGCTCAAAGGTTAAGAGCGACTGGACGGAAACCAGGAGATCCGTGGTTCAAATCCCGGCCATGGCATTGAATTTTTCATGTTGACTCTATCCATCTAATATCTTAGCCTATATATGGCTAGTGTGGAGAAATGATTAATTTCCATCAATTAACTAAAGTAATATGAGTTAAATGATGAAGCCTGGGACTTAAGTACTTACAATAGTAAGTCGCCACAAACGGTGTATCTCGGATGCGAGAGCCCCTAGTGGTCTACCGGGGAAATATACGAGTCAACTGGAGAATTTAATGTCAGGACGGACGTTGGCCATGGTAGCTCAAAGGTTAAGAGCGACTGGACGGAAACCAGGAGATCCGTGGTTCAAATCCCGGCCATGGCATTGAATTTTTCATGTTGACTCTATCCATCTAATATCTTAGCCTATATATGGCTAGTGTGGAGAAATGATTAATTTCCATCAATTAACTAAAGTAATATGAGTTAAATGATGAAGCCTGGGACTTAAGTACTTACAATAGTAAGTCGCCACAAACGGTGTATCTCGGATGCGAGAGCCCCTAGTGGTCTACCGGGGAAATATACGAGTCAACTGGAGAATTTAATGTCAGGACGGACGTTGGCCATGGTAGCTCAAAGGTTAAGAGCGACTGGACGGAAACCAGGAGATCCGTGGTTCAAATCCCGGCCATGGCATTGAATTTTTCATGTTGACTCTATCCATCTAATATCTTAGCCTATATATGGCTAGTGTGGAGAAATGATTAATTTCCATCAATTAACTAAAGTAATATGAGTTAAATGATGAAGCCTGGGACTTAAGTACTTACAATAGTAAGTCGCCACAAACGGTGTATCTCGGATGCGAGAGCCCCTAGTGGTCTACCGGGGAAATATACGAGTCAACTGGAGAATTTAATGTCAGGACGGACGTTGGCCATGGTAGCTCAAAGGTTAAGAGCGACTGGACGGAAACCAGGAGATCCGTGGTTCAAATCCCGGCCATGGCATTGAATTTTTCATGTTGACTCTATCCATCTAATATCTTAGCCTATATATGGCTAGTGTGGAGAAATGATTAATTTCCATCAATTAACTAAAGTAATATGAGTTAAATGATGAAGCCTGGGACTTAAGTACTTACAATAGTAAGTCGCCACAAACGGTGTATCTCGGATGCGAGAGCCCCTAGTGGTCTACCGGGGAAATATACGAGTCAACTGGAGAATTTAATGTCAGGACGGACGTTGGCCATGGTAGCTCAAAGGTTAAGAGCGACTGGACGGAAACCAGGAGATCCGTGGTTCAAATCCCGGCCATGGCATTGAATTTTTCATGTTGACTCTATCCATCTAATATCTTAGCCTATATATGGCTAGTGTGGAGAAATGATTAATTTCCATCAATTAACTAAAGTAATATGAGTTAAATGATGAAGCCTGGGACTTAAGTACTTACAATAGTAAGTCGCCACAAACGGTGTATCTCGGATGCGAGAGCCCCTAGTGGTCTACCGGGGAAATATACGAGTCAACTGGAGAATTTAATGTCAGGACGGACGTTGGCCATGGTAGCTCAAAGGTTAAGAGCGACTGGACGGAAACCAGGAGATCCGTGGTTCAAATCCCGGCCATGGCATTGAATTTTTCATGTTGACTCTATCCATCTAATATCTTAGCCTATATATGGCTAGTGTGGAGAAATGATTAATTTCCATCAATTAACTAAAGTAATATGAGTTAAATGATGAAGCCTGGGACTTAAGTACTTACAATAGTAAGTCGCCACAAACGGTGTATCTCGGATGCGAGAGCCCCTAGTGGTCTACCGGGGAAATATACGAGTCAACTGGAGAATTTAATGTCAGGACGGACGTTGGCCATGGTAGCTCAAAGGTTAAGAGCGACTGGACGGAAACCAGGAGATCCGTGGTTCAAATCCCGGCCATGGCATTGAATTTTTCATGTTGACTCTATCCATCTAATATCTTAGCCTATATATGGCTAGTGTGGAGAAATGATTAATTTCCATCAATTAACTAAAGTAATATGAGTTAAATGATGAAGCCTGGGACTTAAGTACTTACAATAGTAAGTCGCCACAAACGGTGTATCTCGGATGCGAGAGCCCCTAGTGGTCTACCGGGGAAATATACGAGTCAACTGGAGAATTTAATGTCAGGACGGACGTTGGCCATGGTAGCTCAAAGGTTAAGAGCGACTGGACGGAAACCAGGAGATCCGTGGTTCAAATCCCGGCCATGGCATTGAATTTTTCATGTTGACTCTATCCATCTAATATCTTAGCCTATATATGGCTAGTGTGGAGAAATGATTAATTTCCATCAATTAACTAAAGTAATATGAGTTAAATGATGAAGCCTGGGACTTAAGTACTTACAATAGTAAGTCGCCACAAACGGTGTATCTCGGATGCGAGAGCCCCTAGTGGTCTACCGGGGAAATATACGAGTCAACTGGAGAATTTAATGTCAGGACGGACGTTGGCCATGGTAGCTCAAAGGTTAAGAGCGACTGGACGGAAACCAGGAGATCCGTGGTTCAAATCCCGGCCATGGCATTGAATTTTTCATGTTGACTCTATCCATCTAATATCTTAGCCTATATATGGCTAGTGTGGAGAAATGATTAATTTCCATCAATTAACTAAAGTAATATGAGTTAAATGATGAAGCCTGGGACTTAAGTACTTACAATAGTAAGTCGCCACAAACGGTGTATCTCGGATGCGAGAGCCCCTAGTGGTCTACCGGGGAAATATACGAGTCAACTGGAGAATTTAATGTCAGGACGGACGTTGGCCATGGTAGCTCAAAGGTTAAGAGCGACTGGACGGAAACCAGGAGATCCGTGGTTCAAATCCCGGCCATGGCATTGAATTTTTCATGTTGACTCTATCCATCTAATATCTTAGCCTATATATGGCTAGTGTGGAGAAATGATTAATTTCCATCAATTAACTAAAGTAATATGAGTTAAATGATGAAGCCTGGGACTTAAGTACTTACAATAGTAAGTCGCCACAAACGGTGTATCTCGGATGCGAGAGCCCCTAGTGGTCTACCGGGGAAATATACGAGTCAACTGGAGAATTTAATGTCAGGACGGACGTTGGCCATGGTAGCTCAAAGGTTAAGAGCGACTGGACGGAAACCAGGAGATCCGTGGTTCAAATCCCGGCCATGGCATTGAATTTTTCATGTTGACTCTATCCATCTAATATCTTAGCCTATATATGGCTAGTGTGGAGAAATGATTAATTTCCATCAATTAACTAAAGTAATATGAGTTAAATGATGAAGCCTGGGACTTAAGTACTTACAATAGTAAGTCGCCACAAACGGTGTATCTCGGATGCGAGAGCCCCTAGTGGTCTACCGGGGAAATATACGAGTCAACTGGAGAATTTAATGTCAGGACGGACGTTGGCCATGGTAGCTCAAAGGTTAAGAGCGACTGGACGGAAACCAGGAGATCCGTGGTTCAAATCCCGGCCATGGCATTGAATTTTTCATGTTGACTCTATCCATCTAATATCTTAGCCTATATATGGCTAGTGTGGAGAAATGATTAATTTCCATCAATTAACTAAAGTAATATGAGTTAAATGATGAAGCCTGGGACTTAAGTACTTACAATAGTAAGTCGCCACAAACGGTGTATCTCGGATGCGAGAGCCCCTAGTGGTCTACCGGGGAAATATACGAGTCAACTGGAGAATTTAATGTCAGGACGGACGTTGGCCATGGTAGCTCAAAGGTTAAGAGCGACTGGACGGAAACCAGGAGATCCGTGGTTCAAATCCCGGCCATGGCATTGAATTTTTCATGTTGACTCTATCCATCTAATATCTTAGCCTATATATGGCTAGTGTGGAGAAATGATTAATTTCCATCAATTAACTAAAGTAATATGAGTTAAATGATGAAGCCTGGGACTTAAGTACTTACAATAGTAAGTCGCCACAAACGGTGTATCTCGGATGCGAGAGCCCCTAGTGGTCTACCGGGGAAATATACGAGTCAACTGGAGAATTTAATGTCAGGACGGACGTTGGCCATGGTAGCTCAAAGGTTAAGAGCGACTGGACGGAAACCAGGAGATCCGTGGTTCAAATCCCGGCCATGGCATTGAATTTTTCATGTTGACTCTATCCATCTAAATGATTTAATAATTGACATCGTGTTTACATTAGAGACCTTGCACCAGTTAATTATCTGGCGCTTGTGGAGGAGGGAAGGTGCAGATAAACAGCTCTGTACAGTGCAAGCAATAACCTTAATAAGGCCAAATCAAGCCTCTGTATCTGGAAATCCTGACAAAGAGTTTAAGTTTGCCACTTTGACCTGTAATTATTAATCTATTTCCATCTCTTTATTTATGTACCACCTACAAGACACTAAAGCATATTTTACTAGACTGTAATTTGTACACCAGACACAATCTAACCAACACTCCCAATTAATATCTCTTGTATGCTTAGAAATACAACCTTACTTAGAGTAAACTAAACGTAATGACACTACTAAATTGAATTACGTCTTTTATTCTCATATATTGGACCGTAACGTTTTATTACGACAGCTGTATTTCAATTTTATGCTTACTCTGAAGTTACGTTTGAATGGTGAGTATAAAGTTTCACTGCTAAATCGACCTAAAACAATAGAAAAATGTCACACGAATAATAGAAGAACTGCGATAATATGTGAAAAATGCATAATAGGAGTCTTCTGATTGCGATGATGGAAACGACCGTTCATCTTCTTAATTTTATAATAAGGACATCGCATTTGGTTATCATTCAATTTATGTTAACGCCTCTTATTCGTTCGCTTACTTTTTATTGTTGTTTGCTTATTTTTAGATAATATTGGAAAAGCAATGAAATTATATGCGTGAAAATATGCTCAAATTACCCCGAGCTCCGTAGAGCTTAAAGGGGAAATCCAAAATTGGGTGAATCACCCTAAATGAGAATCGAACTCGACACCTCTTGTGCACAAATCTGACATTCTACCCCTATATCTTTAAAATGGTAGACACTTATTGCTATATAAATGGCTGTTTTACAATCTAAAACGTTCCAACAAAAACCTATACTACTCCGCAACAACCTTTTTTAGAGAGAGAGGGAGAGAGAGAGACAAGGGCAGAGAAATAGTCTTACAGGGACATTAATTTATTATCCTTCTAACTCAAGAAAACAGTACAAGTCTAAGTTACTATTTTATTTCGTTAAGGGAATTATTTGCTGTTTTCACTTCAAGTAGCTACCAAACTTATTACCTCTTTGCACCAGAAAACGTTGGTGCTCTGTACGTAAATTTACCGATCGTCCTTTGGCACCAGAAAGTTTAGTAAACTGCAGCTCGGAGAGTAACAGTTTTAAGAGTTCCTGCAGTAACATACTTTGAATTTACCCTGTTACATGGAAGTTGTTGATGCACTAGTAGAAGCATTACTTAACTGCCTAACACAATCATGTTAGTTTTCTTTTTTCTTTCTTCACAAAGAAAGTGCTTAAGTTCCAACGACATTTTTACTTTATAACTTATCTGTAGTTGGTAGAACGTTGTATTCAACATTTTACAAGAAAACAGGCTTTGAGGTACCCTGTGCCATAAAGGCGTCCTAGAAAGGTCTTGTGTGTGTGTGTGTGTGTGTGTGTGTGTGTGTGTGTGAGAGAGAGAGAGAGAGAGAGAGAGAGAGAGAGAGAGAGAGAGAGAGAGAGAGAGAGAGAGAGAGAGAGAGAGAGAGAGAGTGAGTGAGTGAGAGCGCAGAGAAATATAATAATAGAGGAATAATGTAACTCACCTAAACGAGCGAGATGATTCCCCACTAAAGTTTGAGGCTTATATTCCGAAGGTCTTGTATTCGATTCTCATCAACGGCCAAATATGACTTTGGCGTGTTTCTAGTTTTTGTATCGTATATTGGTGCCGGTCAAATGGCGCGAATGCCTGCTCAAATAGAGATATCCATGTGATACACTAGCTTCATCGAATAATATAACCATTCTTAACAATTTTACCATTATTTACCCTTCTTCCTGACTTAGCCAATTAATAGAATCCGCACTGCTGGCCTCTTCTTCTGAACAGCTTACCTATTGGACATAGGAACACAGCACTTTCTCCAGTTTCTCCTGCAGTAGGATCACTCGCTACGAGTATTGTCACAACTCACTGGGAGATCACCACATTTTTGGCACCAGAAAAGTACTAACTTCCATAGCTGCTAATTCATGGTTCGTGAGAACCCCCATGTAAATTTCCACAGAACAGTCTAAATAGTTCTGAAATATGGAAGGAAGATTCCTGAAGATTAAGATTAACTCTCGATAGTGACTCGGTGTTCACATAGGCGAAGGCGCTCCCGCGTTTATTTATCTCTATTTACTTCTCTAGCTGCCCGGCACCGATTTCCCGGTTATGTTGGGCCATACATATTGCATCACATACTTTAGAAATTTCCTATTTAGATTTCTTAATTGTGCCACATCATGTTAAAACAGGTGAGCCTTTAGTTTTCCAATTATTCTCACAGAGACTCCCAAAGAATTAAAGGGTGTTATATATACTTTGTGTATGGAATGCTATGACATATTCTTCCTCTGTTGCTTATGAACTATTGGCATCTATATCTAGGCTACTACATTTAATTAGTTGGTAGGTCCTAGGTATATACTTTTTGGAATTTTGTCTAAATGCTGTTATCATAATGTGGTAAAACATTAGGCTGATACTTCGATTTATTGAGACCAATATTTGAAATAAAGAATTGTGGAGAGGAATATCCTAGTCGTAGCCCATGGCTTCTTTCCGACTACTTCTTGTATCTGTTCCTACGTAATCACCTTAATGTTTAGTATTAAAGAATTGGGATTTTCATCTAAAAGTCATTCTGACGTTACTGCGGTGTCCTTTAGAATTTTGCCTTTACGTAGCAAAGTTGCATGAATTGACTGTCAAGTGATTTTGACATCACTCCTGCCCGCCGCGGTAGCGGCCGTGTCGGCCTCACGTTCAAGAAGTCCAGAGTTTGAACCACCGTCATGTTGAGTTACCTGGATAAGGTTTCAAACGGGGTTTTCCCTTATACTGAAAGACTAATGTCGGGTAAATCTAAGCTCTATGGAACCTGGATTCATTTGAGCATAATTTCACCCATTCCATTTATCGTCCGATATGACAACGTTGGAGGACGTAACTTACACATAAAGCATTACTCTTAGAAGTAATTACTTTTAATTATATATTGTTTTATAAAAGCATATTTGTAGTCATAGATGAATTGTTTCAGGTTAGCTATTGAAGGAAGTACTGGATGTCAATTTGAAACGTGATAACTCTCAGTGGAACTTTTCTGCTTAAATATGAGAAAACAAGGCAATTCCAATAATCGATTTCTTTAGACGAAATGTAGGGTATATAACATTTTGGACGGAATTCGTAACTAATGACAGGGACTTTTTATTAAATTACTTACTAGCTCTTCTAGTACTTAAGATATGGTTGTCAAATAATTAAGTTCAATTGCAAAAGACAGATTCTCTCCTCCATTATGAGCGAATTTTTAGTTTCCTATTTCCAGTTATGTTGGTAAAATATCGGTGTACCTTCTTTTCATAACCCTTCGAAATGACTTTCATCTGCAAATTTTATAGATAGAACCAGAAATCTGCACAGAAAGTTGCAATTTTTGTACAATATTTTGTCTTGTTAAAAATGTGTTATATTTTCTATAAATTTGGAATGTGTCATACCGCAAAATCATAGATCACGAATACTATCTGCATTCCCGTGACGTCAGTGGTTGAAATCGATACTAATGATGGCGGTGGGTGTTAAACAGGCGAACAGGAAGACATTGGACATTATGAATATATGTATTAGATGCCACAGCGGACGTCAATTATACATGTAATTAATCAATAAACCATTAGCATTGGTTCCTATTTCCATCTCATCTATCCGCTGCTGCAGTCCTGGGCACGTAGGATCGATTCCACAGTTCGTGGTAAGGATGTTGCACCTGTCGTGGTCGAGAATGTCATAGTGGATTCACTCGGCTCTAATGCTTTCGGGGAAATGTATAGCTCTATAGAATTGCATGTGGACGTACCACCATTTCTTATATAGTCCACTCACTCCGAACGTCACTGCAGGGAAGCATTGTGAGCTATATGTAGGTACTACGCCTCATGCTGTACACGCATAGATAATTAAAAAAGTCAAAATACTCGTGCACATTTATTTTTCTCTATACAGGATGTTTCAAAACGAAACGGAACATATAGAAATAGTTGCTCAGCTCCTGTGTGACACATATACGAGGGTGGGTCAAAAAGTAATGCCTCCTATTCTTTCTTCCTTACATTAGTACTTTATGAGAACTTTTAATTTGGCGCATTTCCTCAAAACTTCTTCTCCAATCCTCTGCAGTAGTAACTTCCTAAGTCAACAGGTGGCAGCACTGCATCCTCTTGCAAAATGGCTGTCATTGACATTCGTATTAGACAGCGTTCTGTGATTGAATTTTTGATAGAAAGGTAAAATGCCAATTCGCATTTACGAAAGTCTAAAAAATGTGTATGGTGATGCGACGGTAGATGTCAGCACTGTTAGATGACGGGTTCGTCGCTGTAACGAAGCTGAAGGGCAAACACCATTGGCAAATGAAAAGCGAATCGGCAGGCGGGTGACTACAGTGACTCCATGCAACATTCAGCGAGTCGATGACATCATTCGTGGTGATCGCCCGGTAACAACAGGTGAATTGTGTCGCATTACCTCCCTCAGGAAAGGCAGTGTGATGACGATTATTCAACAACTGGGTTACTCAAAAGTTTTTTCACGTTGGGTAGCAAGAATATTAACCGTCCAAAACAAAGAAACAAGGAAAGCAATAGCCTCCGAACACTTGCAGCGCTTCAATTTGGAGGTAGAGGAGTTTCTGGAAAATATTTTTGCTGGAGACGAAAGGTGGGTTCATTTTTTGAATCTGAATCAGAGAGGCAAGTCAATGGAATGACATCACACATCGTCACCGAAGAAAAATAATTAAAAACTCAGTGGTCGGCAGGGAAAGTTACGGCGACAGTGTTTTGGGATGCAGAGGGTGTGCTTATTATTGATTTTTTGGAGCAGGGATGCACAATAAATTCTATCCAATACGTGAGACCTCTCAAAAGCTGAAAGCACGTCTTGGCCGTGTTCGCCCAACAAAAACTATGGCGGATGGTCTTCTTTTGCATGACAATGCAAGACCTCACAACAGCCGTTACACCACTGCAGAAATTGAGAAATTTAAATGGAAAGTCTTACCTCAGCCCCCATACATCCCTGACCTAGCACCATCAGACTTCCATCATCGTGGGATTCATTTTGAAGATAATGAGGCTGTGAAAGCGTCCGTGCGTCAACAGCTTAGGAAGCAAGACCGTGTACCACACTGGAATACATGCCGTAGTTAAAAGGTGGACCAAAACTGTGGAAAGGGACGGAGATTATATTGAATGGTGAAAAATTAATAGTCAATGTTGTAGTTTTGAAGCTATGTAAATTGGATTCAATTTTCTTGGCAATTAAAGGAGAAAAAAATAGGAGGCATTACTTTTTGACCCACACTCGTAGATAGCTTTTACCGTTAATAGAGCCACATAAAGATGCTCCAGAATGAGTGTGGATTAAGCAATGACAGAAACAACGACGCGTGTCTCACGCTGTTGGAGTTCGCAGGTATAAGTCACACGTCATGCCACGCGCTTTAGCGGTTTGTAAACAAAGCAACATGCTCCGCAGTAGCTTGCTACCATTAATAATTTCTTTGGCTTATGAAACCGCAATAAAGAAGCTATTGCTTATGAGTGTTTAATATATTCCAAATTTCCGTTATAGCAGACCATGATGGTAAATGAGCTGGTGGACATATGCAACATATATCTTTTTAGAGGGAAGTTAATGTTAGTGAAATTGAGGATAGAAGCATTAAATGATAAAGGGAACAGAGAACAGTGTCAAAGAATAGTACATGAAGTTAACCAAAAACTAAATGTCTTATTCAATGAGACAAGCATTTTATTTAAATGTGTTTAATAATATTAAATAAAGCAGTTGTGACTGGAATGGAAGTTGTTGCCTTTATAGTAACTAGTTGAAAGCACTGTACAATTAGGATCATAGCAAAATGAGCAAATTTGGAACTGTCCGAGTCACTATTCGACCTTTTCCACAAGTAACTGCCCATTGCCCCATTACCTGAAAGGGAGGCTGGGGTTCCTGATAAAGAGCAAGGAGTAATGGTTTTGTTTTCGTGGTTGGTGAGTCCCAATAACAACTTTTGAGGTTCATACACCAGTGGTTCCTGCGCTGCCTAATCACAAAATCATGTTAAGTTATAAACTACGCAACGGCTATAATCGTTCGGCGTGTTTTGCAAAAACCTGTATATCCAGATATTTATTTTGAATTTGATAGCTAAAGTTTGGAACATATTATGTTCTCTTTCCTATTTGTATTTGAACAGATACATAGATATATAATGAACATACGTATATTTAATATAATTTAGAGAATCACTCACTTTGATCTCGGGCAACAAGCCAGTGTGAAAAAGACGATTAGATATCGGGAGTGTGCATCTCTCCCAACATCAGGATATTTATAAAATTTATAACCACAAATGAAATGATGATGATGTGGATGAACCACAAATGTAACACTGGATATAATAGAAATATAAACAAAGACAAAACGCTATCAAAATTTGCATTACTGAACAAAAGACTGTTTTCAGTAAATTAAATGCCAGGTCAGATGGTGTGAGTGTAGAAAATTGTGTCAAATAAACGTAACTACCTAACCTTGATTATTAAGCTGTACGGATCTTTGCTTCTTCAATCGATGGATTTCAATTTTTAAGACCGGTTTCCAGGAGTAGCTGAACTGAAATACAGCATCATGATTAAGCGTACTCCTTTCAGAGGAAATCGCCAGAGCCTCCTAAATTCTCCGCTGCAGTAACTGTTGCATATTAGCAAGATGCTCGTTAGAACATGAAATACTTGCCATAGCTCTACTTAAACCATCTCATTTCAAAGCAAAGATCAATACAGCTTGATAATCAAGTTAAGTAGTTACGTTTTCTTTAACACAATTTCCTATATCACGCCATCTCCGGACCTGACATTTAATTTACTGAAAACAGTCTTTTGTTCATTAATGCGAATTTTGATAGTGTTTTGTCTTTGTTTATATTGGTGTTATATCCAGTGTTTCATTTGTGGTTATAACATTTTATAAATATCCTGATGATGGGAGAGATGTACACTCCCGAAACGTCGATATCTAATCACTTTTCGCCTGGCTTGTTGCCGGAGAACAAAGTGAACGCATTCTTCGCCAGGAAAGCTTCAGGTCTTACTTCAGAGAATCACTGCTTTTATGACATACTGTGGAGACTCTTGGTGATTGCGCACTAACAGATAGGGCAGTGCGGAGTTAATGAGCCTGCCGAAACAGATAGAAGACAGCGCCGAGATAAAAGGCTTGCCCGGTACAGATAAAGTCAGATGACTGGAACAATCATGTTTCTTCTACTGCCATCTATACAGAACATTCGAGTTTTGTTTGTTACAGAATATTCCATAAACGTCTAATAATATTAGCAGTGGATATATATAAGGAAGCCACCACTCGCCAAGGGACAGTCGCAAACGGAGTCGTAACGAGAGTTGTAACTGGAACTGGTGTGTTCTGAAAGTGAACTCTTTGTTGTGGTCAACGACCTTGTAAGATTGTAATTGTGTGTGTCATGTAATTCTGTAGGGGTTGACAAATGTGTATTTCCACGGAAATAAAGAACATTTTGAATTTCTGCAACTTGGACTTTTAATTCTACGAACCCACAAGGTCACAATACTTAGTGATCCTTTCTAATATTCAAGAACTCGGAGATATGCGGTAAATTACTTACAAAGTAATAAAAGGCTTACAATAATGAGTCATATTTACGTATATTCATATATAATTATATTAACACGAAATGCACTAATCATATAATATATATATATATATATATATATATATATATATATAATTAAGAGTTATTTTCTAGAAATTTCACCCGTTACAATTACGCTTACTCTTTTAAACTTATATTTCTGAAAAGATATGTATTATTTCGGTTTATACCAAAACTAAATAAAGAAAGAAAGAGGGAAGAAGAAAAAGAAGAAAAGGAAAACGAAGTGAGTAACAGGAAGTTTGGCAGTAGACTAAAACAAGACATAACACATTGGCTTTAGTCATTTTTAATGTTTTAAATAGTTAAATAATTTAGATATTACAATACTCACTTACCAAACTTACAACTCTTCATGAAATACTCGTATAGGTCATCTTCTCTCCCCATAAGCCTATTACATAAACTTTACACGTTTAAATATTTTTTTTCAGTATGATCACCCTTATATAGTTATGAACAGCAACATCAAAAGGAAAAAAAAAGCTGATCACTTTTGAAAAAGTCTTTCTATTTTTTCATTTTTGCGTTATGATTTAATTGCCAAACAAAATGCCACATTTTGTGTGGCAAATGCCAAAACAAATGCCATGACAAAATGCCAAATGTATTAATCTTCTTACACTATACCACTATGTTACATATTAGTGAATAAGCATTTGTCTTCTGAAAATATTAGTGAAAGTAGTCCTCTAAGCAATATTTTTTATGAAAGCATGTTATACTGACTTAAGACTTTAGGATCAAAACTCAGTTTCAAAAGATGTCATTTCCCTCTGTGCCTATCCTTTTTAAGGAAAATTTACACACAAGTAGCGCTATTTCAAAAACAGGCCCGAAAAGTGTCTAAATTAATTTTAAAAAATGCACATGGTCTTGCTGAAGAAGTGAATACATTTGCGATTAATATTAGCAATAATACAATTGGAGTAAGCTCAAGGGGAGTTTAGTCACTCCACTTAATATACACATTCATGTAATGCCACAAGATTGTACTGTTTTTTTTTTTGTTTTTTTTTTGGCTGGATGGAGCTCAATTCATTATGTCACTTTAGCCAATCGGAGACATTGGAGTACCTCCCTCACGTAAAGAAAATGCGCATGAAAGAGGCTGGTCCTTACAGCTCTGAACTCACAGTGGCTTTCCCAGAGTAATTATAGAACTGATTATACTTGTGGATGACATGTTTATAATTCTCATTATAGACTCACTGATGCTGCGATATAACCGTGAAGTTATAACAGTTTTTTGTCTCTTTTGATGGCGGTTTGCCTCTGCATTGTCCTCTTACAATAGTACTTCACATGGTCTCGCGAATTTCTGTTGTAGTTAGGAACTTTTTGAGAGATACCTTCTTTCAGAAAATGACGAGCTATAAGTTAAGTACCTACATTTTTTCTCGGTTGCCTTAACTCACTATTGTTTGTACGGAACCTTCTATTGGTTGCGTAGATGTCTGACAAAGGATCACATTATCATAAAAAAACTCACTCGTTTGAGGGTTCTGTGCTAAGAATAGGTACCTACTCCTGAACAAGTATAGACACTATGTCATTATAATTTTTTGAAACTATAGTAATAATTAAACATTTAACAAAGCACCGAATCCTTCAAGTCCTAGGAATACTGACATTTCTGCTGCACCAAAACCTATATCACAAAAATATATTTGTAACTTCAGCTTCATGATATCCAAATAGGGATATAGAAATAAATAAAATACCCACTACGAATGGATAATACTACTAACGTTGCAAGCGAACTGTTTTGTCGCAAAATTATCCTCAATCAATGACATGTTCACAAGGCGGCCTTCAACATGAACTAGGGTTATCCAGTACAGGCATAGGTATTGCTTCCTTATGATAGTGAATTGTTATACCTGATACTAAAAATAACTGGTAGGTTTGGGCAGCCTTTGTTATAAGTGCTTTTATATTTGAGAGTTTCACGTGATAACGAGTCAGAGTTCTATTTTATATTATAAGATTGAAAATATAGGTTTTAGGAACATTATTGGAGCATTTGTTATAAAAATAGAATTTCTTTTCAAAAAGTATTTGGTTTGGATGTCTAACATTCAGTCTATTTAATTGGAAAATAACATTTGACTGGTATGGTAGAGTTTTGAAAACAGTACAGAAAAGAAATTTGGAGAGAAACTATTTTGACATGGGAATTTAAAATAGAAATTTGAAATGAAGGAGTGTTTGAAAGATGCTATTTTTGAGACGATAAACATTTTTATTATAAATCACTTCTCTAATTGAAATATAGATATCGGGTTGATAAAACCCTCGATTAGTGATCCGCGTAAGATGGAAGGTGCGGGAGTTTAATAAAATTAGTCATCCAAGCCTTCAAAGTTTCAAGACATGGTGTTAATTGGCAACATACAGTTTATATAATAAACAAATTACAGCCTTAACTAGAGTCCAATAATGTACTAAAAGACTTTACGAAGTAGTGCTTCAACTATTGTGGAACGAGAGTTTAGATAATTCAGCTAGTTCACATAGGAGTTTCAAACCACATTTCCAGGGTAACCGGAATCTAAAAGGCAATATCGAATATACTAATTCGAGTTGATTAATTTGTTATTATTACTGCTAATAATTAAGGTATATGTCTATCCATATGTTCCAATTTACGACAACACGCGAACTTCCTTTTGATTAGAGTATATAAAGCATCTCATATGGACTAATGCGTAATAAAAGAGTAAATCCAGTGGAGTACACAGTCGGAACAGTGCAAAGGCGTGTAAGACAATTACGGGACGAGATCAGCTAATGAAATGGTTTCTGATACAGCTCCGCTAATTGCCTAAACTCTCCATGCCCTCTCGCTTTGAACGTGTTTTTATTTGATGAGCTACTGCATTGAGGTGATATTGTCGTCATCGTGATTACCATCTGCCTCAATCGTTACGTTTCTCTAGCCTGATTGCAGAGACATGAAAATGTGTTTTTATAACCTCCACAGGTCTTTCTAAATGTTGCGTCATTGTTATATGTGAACACCCTAGAGAAATTATAATATGGAGTTTTAATTAACACGTACAATGTTAAATAAATAAGAAAGGTTCCTAACATTGTTTTTTACTCTGAAACAAATGGACATTAATTACTGTAGATACATAACATGAACTTCATGTTTCTGTTGACAGAAAAGCGAGCGAAAGGATACCTTATTGCTGAGCATAAATCTGAGTTCCGCAGTGGCGTATGCTGAAAATTTTGCAACACAAGACATAGAAATTATATAATTTATGTGCAAATGAAGTCTATCTTTATCGTCCTAATGAGGTTTATCCTTCCCAAGCTATAAACACAACCAGTGAAAGAACTTACACAAAACTTCACAGTTGTATAGGCTTATTAAGTTGAAGTTAAATTTATAGACACGATTCTGTCTTTTGTTCTCCGTTAAAAACTCCGCATCTTCAAATCGGAAATAGATCTCCCTTAATTAACTAATTCTTAACTTATTACAGGAAGAATATGACTGGAACAGATTATCAAGTACACTTGGGTATAACATCGTTTTCAGAATGGCCCATACTTCAAATATTAAGCAGTAAAATTCATTATAATGCACTGAAAAATCCCTGATTTCTA